>SFCI01000419.1:0-21906 GCA_004681135.1 Hericium alpestre | reverse complement strand
TTCTGTATTTATTGAAACTCAATTCTCAAATTTTTAGTAATAAATCAGCTTATATTTGCAAAGGCTGAGATATAGCCTTGCTCAGGCTCAAATAATTTGAACACTTCTCCAACCATTTATACTGTTTGTTTACTATCTATTTACTATCTACATACTATTTACCATTTTTTTTAGAATTTTCAGTAAAGGTAAATAAAATGGTTGGAGCCTTAGGACCAAGTCATGATGGGCACTGCTGGGATTGCTGTCGAGGCAGAGAAATTTGACCCAGAGGTTGTCAGTATCGAGAAACGACAGGCCAAACTGGCGGAAGGACTGCGAAAAGAACTCACCGTACCTCAGCTGCTTGGGATGTTGGACGAAGAACATATTGATCTTGTTGGGTCACTACACTGGTTGAAGACACTTGTGACCTACGTACCTCAACTTGCAAAATTCAAGGGCGGTGTGATCAACCTGTTCCGAACAGAAGCTGCGAAGTTTGTGATCCCGGCGACACGAAAGACAAAGGCATACCCACTTCCAACAAATGACAAGCACGAGAGTCTGGTGACAGAACTCAAAGAAGCCCTCCTCGATTTCTTTGAGCAAATGGGCCAGACTCGAGACGAGTTTCACCCCATTCTGTGTTTTGTCGGAGGTGATGGCCTGACATTTGAAAAGATGCTGCAACTTCTCGAGCTGCTGCAATTTGAGCTCGAGTCAGACTTCGATCGATTGGATTGGATCGTACCATTTCTCGAGCTCTGGCATACTGCATGGACGAACCTCTCCCGAATATTTGAAGCTCATTGGGGAGACTCGTTGGGACGAGATCCATCTACACTGGGACATAGTGCCTCGAAGATCAAATATAAAACACCATCAAATCTCAAAAAAGTGGATTACTATAGTGGACATCACCTGGTCGAACTTGTTCTGGATGTTCGCATGATGGACTGCTGGCGGTAAGTTCTACATTATCAATCACCAAAGCTACTCACTCAAGAGCATGAAGCATCCATTTTGGTTTGAGTACGGATGTCTTCGAAGAATTTGAACAGCGCGAGCAAGATGGTGATATACCATCTTTTGATGAGCTTCGAAAGGCTGCTGAGGTCCTTCATCGTCGCTACTCGAGTATACGGTCTTATGAACGCTCCATGGACCCCCACAATAATGACCAGTACTCAGTCCCACTCGGAGAGCCTTGGAAAAAACCTGCCTGGATGGCTGCATCAGCAAACACAGACAAGGAAGGAAATGCGGACTCACCGGACAACACGAATGACGAGCCATTTATCGGTGATTGCACGCTGGCCCAGTCACAGCATTTTATGTTGGATGCCTGGATGTCCCGTGAGGTGTCCGAAGCAGTTCCTGCAGGAGATATTGGTCGAGTGTGGGAAATCTTCAAGGTATGTCAGTGTCATTATTGATATTCGTCGGAGATAGCTTACGAAGTCACGCGATGTCAGTTTTGGCTCTTCACATTTGCGGGGTCATCGCACACAAAGTACCCGAAATATCTGTTGGAGATGATATGCACGCTCGAGCTCGAGTCCACCCCAGAGCTTTGGGATTTCTTCCTGGAGAACTGGCTAGTTAATCCATCTGGTGAGCCAGGCAGAGTGATGGAAGGCGACTTATTTGTGGAGCACAACAACGAGACACTCCAGGATATCCCGCAGCGCCAGGACTCGTCATGGAGCGGAACATTCCTCCGCGATGTGGTTTCTCTGAACACCTTTCGTGCTGCAAATACAAAAGCAGCATTCATCGAAGGTATGGGCCTCAAACCCGCAACCACTTCGCATCCATCACCACACACACGTCCTGAATTCCGGACGTTATCGCAAGTATATAAAGAAGAGGGTTTGCACACCTTTCGATCAGGACGTGACTATAGCATGCAAGAGCATGACACAGGTCACGATTACGAGCAGGGAATTGATCGGCTCGAGAACGGGAAGCTTTCGCAGTGGGTTAATATGACCACATCTGCACGAGGACTTATGGCAGAAAACATAAGCGTACACAATGAACCACCCACCAGGCCCAATGAAACCGAGCAACCTACCATGCCCCATGAAGCCGAACAACCTACCATGTCCAATGAAGCGGAACAACTGACTGCGCCCAACGAAGCTGAACATAATGTTGACGAGAGCAGTGATGACATCCCCTTGGTGGCGGCAGGCGGCGACTTCCAGCCCCTGGCATTGAGATATTCAATGATGATAAATGGAGATTGGCTTAATGAAGTGACAATAGAGGAGGTATTGAATCAGGGAATCTTGGAGGAAGAAAGCACCTGGGCAGATGAGCATGACTTCGAAGAATGGCAGGAGGCCGAGCCTGAACATGTTCCAGATGTCGAATTTAATGACGAAGGGCCATCGTGATGGATTACAGGGGGCAGCAGGGATCTACGTGGGTCCATCCGGTATATTTTCTTTTACCTGAACAGCATGCAGACGTTATTAGTGATCCAATTAATTCCGTCAATACGCACATTTACTACTCGATTGCGCTTGTTAGCGTGAATTGACGCCGACTTGTCATCAATGGTCGCCTCTGTCATCTCCACTTCATTCCTCCTGGTGCCGTTGATTGTTAGTCTCTGGCCATGCATCTATGAATATGGCCTACTTTCTCTTCGACGGACT
Organism: Hericium alpestre; assembly: GCA_004681135.1. NCBI lineage: Eukaryota > Fungi > Basidiomycota > Agaricomycetes > Russulales > Hericiaceae > Hericium > Hericium alpestre. The sequence continues at coordinate 19,258 of SFCI01000419.1, read as the reverse complement.
CAGAGGCTGCACTGGGAGGTGCGATGTCGCTGGCCGCCGAATCCGGATGACAATCCCGCTGTGCCCCGTCTCTGGGTTGGGCTTGTCTGGGACCTCGACTGTCACTTTTGGTACTGCATTTGCTTTCCGGACTGGTCGAGGTCGAGGTCGAGGTCTATGAACCGAAGCCATGTCTGTTGACAGACAAGCCGTTGCTTGTGAAGGCTGTCCTGTACTAACCGTAGAACTCGTACTGGAATGTTCATGTTCAGATAGCTCAACGAAAGGAGAACAAAGGGCTTACCATGCTTCCGGTGCTGGCAAATCACCACCAGTGGTATAGCCTCTACTCGTGACACCAGGCGTCAGTGACTGCCTGATGTCGCAGATCACTGCCCAGAGTCGATCACGTTTGTCGTGAATGTACGGATTTGCATTGATATATTCATCGAGATCCAAAGGTGCACGGAATGCAGATAAGTGGTTGAGTAGTGCGGTGATTGTCTTGTCTGGGAGGTAAAGCTGGGGAGGAACCAACGACACTTCGTCCACGGCTCGCCACAGGTCTCGATGGAACTCGATGAGACGACGTTTTGCAAGCTTCGCCTCGTCAGGACTGAGGCGCCTCGGCTTTGCTCTAGACTTCGAAGGGTCTTCCATGAAAATCTGTATGGGCGGGCAGTGAGGCCCGGGTATTGTCGTATCGCCTGAGTCGATGACGCAGCCAGAGCAGTTGCAAGGGATAGGTAACAAGAGTGGTGGACGACTCGTGCAGGAGCGACACGTACACGGTGGATCAGATAAGGGGTTATCGTACAGCAGATCCTGTTCTTTTCGAAGACATGGCACGAGCAGCAAACGGGCGACACCGATGTGCATCTCGTGCTGCGGCTTCTTCAAACCCTGTGACTGACTTCGATTTGGCATGCTCGTGCCGGAGCCTAAAAGCATGTGAGCAGTCTTATATGAGGATGGTGGGACATACATGATACCCCAAGCGTCAGGAACAAGTGAAGGGTCCCGTCCTGCCCTGCTGATTCTCTGGAAGAACTCGTCGGGGTCTGTTGGCTCACCCATGGTTATGACGTCGTAGATATCTGGCACATTGATGCCTTGCGAGAGAGTATCGGTTGTGATGATGATTTGAAGGCCAGATGCTGGTGTGAGCATTAGTTCTTGTGTGCGTGCGGTATAGAGTGCCGAATTGAGAGAGTTATATGAGCGAATACACGTCGAACGATCCGGTGAAGGTAGTGCACGGCATCAGAGGTATACCATCACTTGAAAACCAAGGAGGATGGTCTTGCAAAAAATGATTGTCTTGCAGCCCCTCCCAAGCACCCAATCTAGGTCCGGAAAATTCCAACCCCCAAGTCCTGCAGTCAAGACCCGGACAAGGAGCTGGATGTCATATCTTGTATTCGACCGATGAATCATGTGATATTGGCCTTGTTTAAGACCCAAGAAGCGACAAACATTGCTATGGCGTTTGCCAGTGAGCAACGTAGCTGTGAGTGCGATGAGAACAACGTGTTCGGGAAGGCGGGCACGGATAAAGCCAATTTGCTGGAACGCCTTTCGGAAGCCAGCTCCCCAGATGTCAAGCAGCTGAATTTCGTCAATGCCAATGAAGAAAATTCGGGCTGTGAATGCATGATCCTGGATGAGCTCCTCAAATGCACACAAAACTAACTGCTCCGGTGAGAGAATGATGATGGAAATGCCGAGTCGTGCGTCCTTCCAGAGATTCCGTCCTGTTTTGCGGGCTTTCTCCAGTGTCAGGGAGTTTATCGCGAGGGCTTTCAGGCCGAACTTCTCGAATTCTTGCTCCTACGAGTAAAGCTTAAGCACGCTGCCAGATGTGAAGGTCTTAGAGTAGAACACAACAATGTACGCACCTTCTCGAGTTCGAGATTATTGGTTGGGAACACTGCGACCATTACCGGATTTCGAGGAAATTTTTGCTTAACATGAGTCAGAAGAGTGGGATCATCATGCAGGGCATGGATGAGGAGTAGTGGGAGGAATAGATAAGCTGTTTTTCCTCCGCCGGTGGGAATACAGGCGAGGAGGTCCTGACCATGAAGTGCAGCACAGGTGCCTTCAATTTGGTAATCATGGATATCGAATGGGACTTGTGGCTGCAAAAGCTTGCGTGCGAGAGATTTCCCAATCGACGAAACGAAGCTGAAAGGCGAAGGCGTCGCCGTTGCCCCATGCGAGCTTTGCGGCATGCGACAGTGGTGGGTGAACTTGGCTGAAGACGCCGCGACGCGTCAAACGCGTCCGTTGACCGTGTGGCTGTGCAAAACTTTGGTTCACGTGCACCGTGTTATCGCCGAAGGTCGACCTACGGTTTGCCCCTAGAGGTTCGATAAAGACTAGTCACGGCTCATATAGGCTCATGAGCCTAAGGGGTCATAGCTAAAATCTAATTTTTTTTCATGTCTGTAAATCCGTATGTACAATCCCAGATGTTGTGTACATTATTCAAGTAAAGTGAGTACAAAAGACCAAAAAGACCTGTATTTTTTCGCAACAAATCTTTGTGCACGAAGAAATCCATCATAATGAGTCTAAAATCACCTTATACGACAACTTCAACAAGTATAATGTCGTAGCCAGACCGTGAGCCTAGCGCAAAATGAGCCTAATTTTTTCTCGGTCACAGGTCACATCTATGCATGAGCCTACGAGGTCAAATGAGCCTACTAAATTTCTGGTCACAGCTCAACCCCCATGAGCATACGATCGAAATGGTACAGTATTGCCAGGTCTCGACTCCGTAAAGGGGCCAGTGGCCACTCTGAGTTGACTCTGAGGCATCCTGACCATTGAATTATCTTCGCACTAGTAGTCTTCCGAAACCCTCTCAACATCTACTCCGATAACTCATGAAGGGTCACTGGTGACGAATGTGTTGGGGTAGCTCCGCAAATCTTCAGCAGTATCATCAAAGTATCATTGGCAGCGGTATGTATTCTCTTGCTCATTGTCTACGATGTTCATCCCCAATCGGGGCTCGTCTGGTCATGAGTTCGTGTCAAAAATCTCCTGAATACCATTGTCTCAAAGATCTCAGCTTCTTGACATCTTCTTCCAGCCCCCTTATATGTGTTTCCTGCTCTTCGATTCGCGCCTCCATTTGGAGGATAACATCTAACGCTGAACAGCCGTCAGGATTTCCGCCAATCGCGCTAGCAAACATCTCTTACTCACCGAGCCGGAATTTGTGTTCTCTCTTCGAGCCCTTCTGACCAGGACGTATCCCATACAGATGCTCCCAGAAAGCATTGGCCGCGTCCTCGCCCCGTTGTTTGGTCCTCTTGATCTTGGCTTGCCGTGTTCGCCTTGTCTGTTCGCTCATCAGCTTCGGAGATATACTCTGGGTTGATTTCGTCTTGGTGATGCGCTGGAGATTGAGCGTGTCTTCTTGCTTCCGTTCAGCAACTCCATTGTGAGTTTCTCCCACCATCGGTGTATTAGATGGGCCGGCTGTTGGATGGGCAGTTCCGTATTCGTATTCGTCACATGGAGACCCATCAACGCTGGGAGAGGTAGGGTAAGATAGCTCGGGAGTGGGCGACAGCTTGGGTATATCCGGCGTCTCACGTTCTTCAGCCGAGTTGACCATGGCACGTTCTATAATGTGTTGCACGCTGTTTTTTCTCACTGCTGAGAAGGATCCCGCATTGACGATCATATCCAAGTCCGTCTCAAGGCAAAACGCGAAGTCCCCAGGTGCGTGCAACTGTGAGGATGCGGCATGCTCGTATGCGCCGGTCCCAAAATATGCGGTCGTCAGTCTCGAAACTATTGTCAGTGATTGCTGGACGGATGTTAAACGAGGACGGGCTTACTGCATCTCTTCTGTCTGCACAGGAAGGCGTAATGCTCTTGTCATATCTTCGCAAGGAACCACGGTTTGCGCCAGATAGGGATGAGCGTGTAGACGTGATGCTTCAGCAGTTAAACGTTTGAGCAAGTCGTTCAACGGATTGTTGGCCATATCTTACGAAGTGCAAACAGTAGTGGGTGCAGAAGGCACGTCCATCACGCTTCTGACGAGATATAAGGTTTCAAATTTCCAGTACAAGGCCGTCAAGGGAGGATTTGGTGCACGCAAGGGCCGTCATGATGATCACCATCCTACGAAGATTTCCTGAACTGTACGGTGTTGTATTTCCACACAGCCACTTGAAGGTCCACGCACAATGGCAGTGTTGGGATTTCCATTCAAGCGGTTACTGGTGGGCAGATCAAGGGTATTCAGTGAACTGTGCCATGCGCGTCTGAGTTTGACTTTTTTCCTATAAGAAAGCACCATCTCGACGAAGCTAGACTAAATCAGAAAAGGTCCTCACTCGTATGCAACTTCAAGTAGGCAAACTTACACGCTGAGATTCGCACTTCACAAATGGTTACGTGATTGGCGTACATGAATCAGCGATAGAGAGTATAACTTAGATAGCAATGCGACAACACGTCCATGCGAAGGAGTAGAATGCATATGAATGGTATAGATAGAGATCCCATGACCGTTATCCGAGTACATCACCGCCGATGCCCCACCCCTCGTGGAACTCCTCCATTAGAGCATCCAGCTCCCGCCACATCTCCCCTACAGCTTTCTTGCCCGTCCAACTCCTTTCCCCCTCTTCCTCATCGCCCTCTTGCCCATCTGCCTCCAACAGAACACCATATCCCAGCGCGCGCTGCACCCGCCTAATCCGCTTGTACGTATCCCGCACAAGGACGAGAGATTTCACCCGCACGTGCCTGCCACCACACCCACGGCCACCGGCACCACCGCCCATCCCGTCCGATGTAGAGCGACGGAGGAGGAATGGATCAGGGCTCCGTACTGGCCCGAGGTGCACAATACGAGGACCTTGGGATGGACTGGCATTAGAGCTGGCAGGGCTTGCAAATCGAGCATAGCCAGGCTGCCGCTGCTCAGCCAGGAGGTGCAGGTCGGACGGCAGTGTCTTCGATGCACTCATCATGGGTGATGTTTCCGCGGATGGCGTGCCGGACCAGAGGCCCGAACGATGACGCGGCTTCGAGAACACAGATGCGAAAGACAGGCGATTGGTGCCCCGGGCTTGGGTTTGCTGCATACGGAGCTCTCGATCGAGTAGGGTCGCTTTTTCGAGCATGAGGGTGCGTAGCTGCAATGTAAGCGGGGACCGGAACAGAAGAAGAAACTCGAAAGTTGACCAGAGCAGATAGTCAATCATGCGTGGCTGGGAAAACGTAGGCTGTGGCCCGCTTTGTGACGGCGACCCTGGGCGAGAGGATGGAGGGGTGACAGCATTCATCGGCATGCCAGTAAACTGGCTTTGCGGCCGAAGAAGTGGTGACGGCAGTGGTGAGGGAGGTTCTGACCAGTCCTGTGATTGTAGAGCGAACGAGGCATTGCCGTCCATGATAATTGTTCTCAAGAAGGTACCGATATGGACCCAGATACCTGGCAGAGCTATCGACAGATCGTCTGTCGCGCGAATGATGATGACTTTCATGATCTGGAGAGAGATGGCCAAAGTGGTCACTGGGATCCGTTCATTCGTCGACCTTTTCCGTTTCTCTTGCGATTTGGTCCTTTCAAGGCCGGGACTGGGGGAGCGGCCTGTTGATGGTCGAGGATCTCGAGGATCTGGTGTCTGGCAGGCTCGCATGACATATGAGAGGAGCCTGAACCATATCTGACCAGGCACTGCGCGAGGCTGCGCATCCTCCCTGCTGCCAATCTGCGTTGAAGAGGCAGAAGACAAGGAGATCACCAAGGGGAAGACAATGTCAGCGAGATAGTCGTAAGAAGGGCTGCGCCGTTCGAGGATCTCCATAACATCGACACCGGCCAGAAATACAGCCTCACTCAACAGCTTGATGAGAATAGGACGGAATGAGAATAACATGGTCTCCGATGCAAGGCCTTCACAGGCCTCAATTGCTGGCGCACAGTACTGAAAGACAACTAGCCTCGAGAACGACGGTTCTTTTGCGTAGAACGGATTGCGCGCCAGTACGAGTAATGTCTCCAGGATACCGGAGATGTCGATGAGAGTGGCGTAGGCCTTGAAGAGAGGTGCAATGCTACTCAAGAGCGGCATGGCATACTTCATTCTGACTGGTGTCTCTCGAATCAAAGTTGCTTCGGTGTATGCCGTCAAGAACCCTGTGACACGGTCCGTAGTAGTACCTGGCTCGCCGTCTTTGAGCAGTCCCCTTACAAGTTCGAGGACACGATTTGACACTGTAGACCCGAAGTGTCCTCCAGCTTTGACATAGGCAGCAACGAGGCCAAGATAATCAAGACGCATTACTGTTAGATTGCTCGGAGCTTTTGGATCTTGCAGACCGCGGGAGCCTTCCTTCGAATCCATTTCAAAGTTGAGTTCCGACGAACGCAGCTGAGCAGCCTCTGGAGTCTTGGACTTGCTCGTGCTTTGATTTAGAAAGATAATGCCCAAAGCAGCAATGCCGTCTCTGAGAATATTTTGGGCAGGTATGGAAGACTCGTAGAGATGTGGTGCCATGTAGCGTAGAAGTCGCAAGAATTGCTCTGCTCGTCGAATCGAAGGATCGTGGCCAATCACAGTGAGCAGAAGGCGGACCAAGTTCTCGTGCGCCAGATGTCCGCTGGCATACTGGTCCGGAATGACAAGATCTCTGGCCCCAGCGGAGCCCGCACGGTTTCGCCGCATCATGAGCAAGAAAGCCTGTGGCTTTGCTTCTGCGGTACTGACTAGTAACGCCTCGCGTTCTTGCAGCTTATTCGCATCGTGAATCCCAGCAGCGTCAGGTGCATCCAGACTGCCATCGTCTTTCAGAGTGGAGAATAAAATGAACACGTGTTTCGCTATCCAGGCGATGTCAGCGTCGGGGAGCATTGCGACCTGCGCAATGACACTGAGGCTTTGGAAAACGAAAGCCTCTTGGTGCAGAGCATAGAAACGGTGGGCTGCGAATTCTATCGCGTAGCGAATGCCTTGGTTTCCTTCTGACTCCACGTAGACCTTAACAAGGGCGGCCATGAACAAAGTGTAGCCACCACCGGAGGTGAAAATGCGACGGAAGCGAGTGCCAGCCACCAACAACGCTTCAGGAAGGATTAATACAACGATTGGCAGGAGAATTCAAGGACGAAAGGCTTACCAATGATCACATGTGCGACAATACCGATGTCATCACCGTGAGCCAGTAGTGTGCGATTCAAGCCATCAAGAAGGACCTGCAACTCGCTTCTGTCATTGAGATGCCTCGGTACGGACCTGAAAACCTGTGCGACCAGAAGGATATAGCTGCGAGACAGTATGAGAGACAATGTTTTCACTTTTGCATCCTCCGGCGCCAAAGGCAGTCGCGACTTCTGAGGGATGAGATCATTCAGAGCGATATCAGGAGGGGTCGTGACGTTCTGCAAGGAAGGCAATACGAGACGCGACATATTTTTCCTGATGGCCTGCACGTCTTGTGGATTGCGCTTGAGCATATCGAGGAAGAGCATGTTCTGCGCCGCGCGAATCATAGCCATATGGACCAACTGACGGGGCAAGCCAGGCTCCATCTGGTTCACGGGAGTGAAGGAGGTCGGAAACATCGTGCCGACAGGTGCAGTCGGAGGGAACCATAATGCACCAGACGGTATCAAGAATGCCTCTACTTTGGCTCGTCGTATTTCTCTCAAAGAGAAATTGGTGACCTGCGTTGCTAGCTTGGATAGAACGGGGACCGTCTTTGCGAAGCCCCGAAGAGCGTCCGGCGAGGTCGTTTGGCGTGCTTGAAATTTCAGGAATCCAGTCAAGTGGTTGAAGACAAGGTGCGACATGGCGGGAGGAAGTGTGCGTTGCACATGCAAGAAAGCCCTTAGCACAGTTATGCTAAGATCCATTTCATCAGAAGTCCCGGATAGAGAATCAAGGACTTGTCTAGAAAGCAAAGTCGGATCCTCTCGCATGAAGTCGATGAGAACGCTCCGAGCTGCGTTCGCGACGCTATAATCCGAGTCAAACAAGAGGAAGGCGAGGTCGGGCAGCACAGCCGCCACAGGCGGCACGAAGATGGCTCGACGTTTAATGGCCGCAACAGCGCTGCCGGTTCCAGAACGACTGCTCTCCGCATCGGAAACGGATCCATCGACGATGGAAGGCGGTCTCGGAGAAGATGGGAACGGACTCTTGTCAGGCGCATGATCTGCTTGATAGCTGGACAACAAGGACATCGGGGTGCGAAGCCACACTTGTCTTTGGTCAATAGGCTTGACATCCTCCGTCCAACCAATCTCGGAAAGTCGTTTCCGTAATTCGAGGGGAAGCACAACCCCGTTCTGATCGGTCACCTCATCTAGATCTTCCTCGAGGATGAATTGGTTTGAACCAATATCAGTCGCTACGAACGCTATGGGGGCGCGAGCAAGCTTGAATGGTCTTCGATGGTTCCTGTCGACGATGTGGTTCTGGGACAGCAGCTGGAATCTCCAACTGAACATGATGCCTATGCGCCGTGCCGCTTTGCATCGCACAGAGTTTTCGGTGCTGTCCCTAATATTAAATAACATCATGCCAATGATGGTCGATGGATGCTTACCTGTGCATGTCGTTTCGAACGACTTCGTGGAAAACAGCAGTGACCTTCTCTGCAGCTTGCATGATCAGGAACGTAGCCTATCACGAGTCCGGTCAGAAGTCATAAGTGGAGAGTCGGATCAGTCACACGCACAGGTGCTTGCAGCTCAGGATCCGGTGCGTCAAGGCAGTCACGCCAAAGCACCGAGACCAAAGCAGAGTGGTCTTCCGCAGTCAGTAGCCCATTCACAGCGACGAACAACGGCAGAGTGTTCTTCAGAAAACCCTTGGAGAAGGTAGATAAAAGTGTCCGACGTTCGGGGACGATAGGACTCGAGGAATTGCCTTGACGAGTTTGAGTCAATGGAGTAGTAGAAAAATCCTCCGACGTCGATGGCGACATCATAAAGGCGCTTCGGCGCTGCAAGAAAATCAACATACAATTTCATAGAAGTTATCCAGTAATTACCTTGTGCGGTACTCGTGGTTCCTCTCGAACGGCGATGAATAAACCGGAAAGTTTCGTTATGACTTCCGAAGTACGCTCTGGGGCCGCATTCATATCAGTTTGAGAACTGACGGTCCAGTGGACAAGGCGCGACAGCCACTGCGCTCTGGCCATGCAGTTAGTTCTCCTTGGACGCTAGATGTCTTGGATGTAAATGACTCACGGTTTCAGAAAGCGAAGGAGTAACCTGATCTCTAGCAATAGGGCTGATATCAGGATACGTTTTGACGGGGGTATTAAGCTGATTTTCTCCTGATTGTGATTGCGATGATTAAGTTGCTGCCAGACAATTTCAAAATAAATGTTACCTTTGCATCAAGGAGCATGCCGACGCGATTCTCCAATGCGAAGAAGAATCGCGCCTTGGCCGCAAAAGACCTGATCATTCTGCTCCGGATTCAGTATCATTGTATTAGTAGCCATATGAGATGACTCAAACTCACCACGGGATGTTCCCTGGTAGACTTAACGTCCGCTATAATTTCCGTGAGAATGACCAATTGACCGATTCGCGTCTGGCCCCAAGGTACCTGAGTGCTGTCGCCTTCAACAGACACGCTGCTGCTGTCGCTGAAGAGGGCCACAAGGAGCATCTCGACGTCACGAGTCCAGAAATTGGGAAGGAAAGCAGCCAGAACGTGCAGTATTCGCAGCTGGCGCGTGATTGTTATGTCCTTTGCTGCGGCGGCGCAGGCGAAGAGAGGCTTGTAGAAAATCTTAGGATATAGATGGGAAATGGTGTCGAGCAGTTCTGTCAATTGTGGTGAGGGACATGGTGGCGGATCGGTGACCATGCGCTGCGAGCGTCAGGTTCAGAAAGATGGATTAGATGTCAGGATAGATCGTGATGCTTACGTCTTGTAAAAGGGGAAGGAAGAACGCCGTGATTTTAGTGCGAAGTTCGTCAGACAGCTCGTCAATGAGAGTGGTCATGACGGTGAATATTGACGACCAAACGGCACTCGAGAGCTGCGATTCGGAAGTCAATTCCGAAAATCACAGCTAGAAACAGATATTACTGACCCATTGTTGTAGTCCCTTCTCCACGCCTAACTGCCACGGTCCCGCCGTCGAGTACCACTGAACGAGGAACGACCTGATATCGTCCTGCCCAGTGGCTTTTTCCAGGCAGAGAATCTTGAAGGCCAGAGTGACGAGCTGAGCTCGAATATCGATAGCTTCAGCGCTATCGAAGGCATCCAGTTCGGGCATGATACGCGTCTGAAGCAGGCGGACTATCGCAGAGCAATCTTCATTAGCCTCGGACGGCGTCACTGCAGACGAAATGAAAGCCACGAGCGCATGGGAACAGTGGTTGAGGCGTTGTATAAAGAACGGCATTAGTGCAGGGCGCTGAGCAATATCCAGAGGGCTACTCGGCCAGTACTCCTGCACGAATGTAAGCTTTTGAATCAACACGGAAACGAGAGCCTCACCTCTGATAGATGTCGCAGGATGCAACGTCTGTTCACGTCTGAGTCGTGCTCTAGACACGCAGATAAGGCGAGAACTATTATACAGTCTCGCACCCCTTGCTGTCCGGCTAATTCGATATCTAGCCCAAGGTCGCGCTCAACCAAGGACGAATCCAGTTCGCCGCATGCACCAGAGAGGACGTGGGATATGAGTTCTCTCAGGTATTGCGTCTCTTCTAGTGTGTCGGGCTGTGAAATCAAGGATGCGAGAAGAGAGAACATGACTTGAAGCAACGTCTGCAGTATAATAGGTGCCTCGGCCTTGAAGTGTCCTCCTTGAGTGAATAGACATGATGAAAAGACTCCCAGTATTCTCATGCGTATATGCTTGGACGACGAGCCGACTAAAGCTTTGCAACACCAAACACAGCGCTCCAGCTCGACCTATGTGAGAAATATGAGTGATGGCCTTGGCGATTGACTTGAAAAATGCTGGACCCACTTCATCTGAGCTAGCTCTCCAGGTCTTCATGCTCACTTCAAATGTTTCGATGGTCTGCAGTCGTTCAGCTTCATTTTGAGATTCGGATATTGGGCTCAGGAATGGTATCAAAAGCGTCGATAGGACAAGTAGCTCATGGGGTAGGGTAACTACAGGATGCGGCAAATTTGACGTGACCGAAGCATATTGTGATACCACACTGTGGAGGTCGGAGATCGTAGGCGTCGAGCGGGTGTATGTCCCTACCGTCTGGAGGGAAGGTGGCCGACGTAGGCCCAACCTGCTGAAGTTTGGATGAACCAAGCTGGTGGAACTGGAGCTCGGAGTCGCCGCCATGTAAACGGGCCCCATTATGTCACCTTCTGGTTCCCCCGACCGTGATGACCAACACGCCTTGTAGACTTCGTTCGCGAATCTGTGCGAGTAATCCTCGTTGACCTCCTGCACCTGCTCGACGACGTGCTTGAACCCAAGTTTTCCGATTCTGAATGGCTTCGGCGTAGAGGGCCGGGGCGGCGTGGGTGCAGTGTCCGAGCCAGATGTCTTCCGTTGGTGAGAACGGAAGGGCCCACTCGTCGGCAACACATGGTGCCGCACGTTCTCCCAGCGCAGCTTTGATGGAGAGGGAGGATCTGACTGCTGCTGATCCAAAGATTCTCCTGTCACAGATGAAAGATTGGACAACAGCGAGGGCTTCTTGGTCGGCCGCCTACGACTCGCTGTTGCTTTCTCGCCAGAGGGACTCGCAGGACGGAACCGAGAGAAGAATGTCTTGTCTTCATGGGTAGGAGGTGGAGAATCAGCTAGCTGGGAATCCGTCCACGTCTCTGACTTAGGGCTATCAGAGAAGGGGTCTGCCTCGAGAATTTTCTCGTTCAGTGCCAACGGCTCGGGGAGGCGCTGCATGTTGCCATCCGCATCACCTGCAGGGCCGAGGTCAATTGATGCATCTTCGGGTATTGTATCCGCCATCGAGGTTGTCGAATCTATAGAGAACAGCCTACGCGGACCAGGCCGACCACCAGAGGGTCGTCCTCGGGATGGGTCTGGCGGCGGCATTGATGCTGAACTGTCAACGGTGAATGGATAGTAAGAGAACTGATTAGTAGCAGTGGAACATAGTACACCAGCAATCTTGCTAGAGAAATGACAAACAGCGGGGTAACGGCGAGCGCAACGACGGTGGAAGGAGATCGAGAAACCGTTGACGCGAATGGACGCGACGGTCCGCCCGTGCCGCAAGTGATGTGACCCCGACGCGGCACGTCGGGGTCACACATCGGCGGCCATCCCGCCTCCGCGTTATGTTGGCGTGGTCGCCCTCTATTTCGTAGATATCGCATATTCCCATATCATCAAATGCCCCGTTCCGGCTAGCAAGCAGTCCCACTTTCCAGCTGGTCGCCGTGGAGTAATGCATGAGTTTAAACTCCAGTAATGTGATCTCGACGGAATTTAGGACTGAACATCGGCGCCTTCGCGATTCACAACAAGTTGCTCAATACATGAGGTCAAAACCAAGTCAAAACTCTACGAGAAAGTGCAACGTATTACACAAGTAACGACAAGTCGACACGCTATTAAATAAACAAGAGAACCGCAAGCAACTTGTCGACAAGACAGAAGAACGAGGCCGAATTGTGACGCTGAGAGAAACACGGAGAAACAGACAGAGGTGCGCGCTGGAGACGTGCCTAACGAATGATTATGATAGGAGCAGTTGCTTGTGCGAATGGAAACGCTTCCGAAAGATAAGTTAAAGGATGAGTGATGACAAGGCGAGGCGAGAGAATGATGCGATTGGTTGATTGTAATGAAAGAAAAGAGCGATTGAAATGCGGCGGAAGCATTCTCTGTCGAGGAAAGGCTGAAGGGTATCGCTGAGGTTCAGAGGCCTAGACACTTAAGAGAAGTATGTGGTGCTGGGGTGGCAGCTGGACGCAAATCAGACGCGAATGTCGGAGAATAATACGAAAGACATACCGTGACACAACGGAGCTGGCTCTAGACGGAACGTTGGAGGCTGGAAGAGACATCTGCGAGAACGGATGACAAGTAGTCATTGCGCCAGAAGAGCCGTAGTCATAACCCAGAGAGCGTCCGTTTGCCATCCCGAAGTAGTCCTTTTTGTTCTCGAGGATCGCGCAAGTTGGTGGAGCAGAGAACGAGGGCGGATAGGCGTTACTGCAGACAAAAGGCGAAGCACGAGGATTAAGAGTCGATCCAGAAGAACTGCCGCTGTCGGAATGCCCGGAGTAAGAGGTCTGCCCACGACGATCCAAGGGGAAGAGCAGCAGCCTCGCAGAGATAGTGAAGCCAGCATAGACCTGTCCATGGAGATCCTGCTTCGCTTCACGGGCACTGGCAGCTGAGGTGTATGTCACGACCACAGAAGTCATGCCGCCGATGCTGTCGTTCGGCGAAGCCGGTAGGATCTCAAGCTTTTCAACTTTCCCAAAGGGCATGAATAAAGGTTTGAAGTCAGACGCATTGGAGAACAGAAGCGTTGGCAGGTTCGACACCAGCAAGCTTGCAGCGATAGCCAGACCGCCATTGACCATGTCCTGTCTGTTCGAAAGGTCTTCGAAAGAGTGGGAGCGAGACTGAGTGAAAGGTGGTTCAGGAGAGCTACCGCCAGACGTGCTGCAGGAAGGGCTGTCAAACCGGGTATCCAACGCCATAGTACGATCGCCGCCGTCCAGGAAGCCTATACAACATCCATCAGACGTGGCGGACGGGAAACAACCACTCATACTACCTTGAGAGCGCTGCACGACCGCCCAGGAGACATCGACGATAGAACCTCTATAAAGATGACTTATTACAATGGAAAATGTTACGTGCTGGATGTGACTGACCTGATTTCAGTGCGAGTAATGGCATCCATAGCAACTTTGGCCTCTGCGTTAGAAGACATCACGACGAAGCCACGACGACGCGACGCGTTGTCGACCGTGGCGAGAATGACACAATGAGACACAGTTCCATACCGGGAGAAGATTGCCGCAAATTCGGCTCTAGAGAATGGTCAGGAAAGGTACGAGTTGCAAAAGTAAGTGCGCATACTTTGATAAGTCAAAGGGAAGACCCAAGACGTAAAGGTTCCTGCGAGCATCCGAGGACTTGGGAGCAAAGGAAGGACGCATTGGTTTTGGGTGATTTGTAGCAGTCACAGAGCTGCAAAAACACATCAGCAAAGTAGATAATCAGCCGGGGTCTCTACGAAGAAGCTATTGCGTCCTTCTCGAAAGCTATATGCATCGCGTCTGGAACTTACAGCGGCACACCCGCGACGGTATACCCAGACATGCAGAGTGATTTTCTAATGATAGACAATTAGTTATAAGGTGGGCAAGAATCACATTAAGTGACTCACGTAGCAGCATCGGCGGTGAAGAAAGCGAGCTGCATCGAAGTCCCATTCGCGTGGACTTCGACGTCTTTTATTTGTCCTGAAAGCGACATAGATGTTTATAACCCATGTAATCTACCAAGATGGGCGAAGGGCGACTTACCAACGAGCGTAGTGAAAAGGTCGACGACCTCGCGGCGGTTCACTGTGAACGTGAATGAGGAATGATGGCGAGTGGCGTAGAAGCGTTCAGAGACACACCATTGCATGGTATGTTTTCCACCATCACGGCGTGTTCCTCACGTCCGCCGAACTTGAAAAAGGGAGTGGGGACCGTCATGTCTATGTCTATGGCAGCTGCACCAATCTGTGAACAAGCAAGAGAATGAAGGGAAGCTCGTACGCTATGAGGCGCGATGCGAGAAGGAGACGACGCAGCTAGGTGTGAGAGCGAGACCAAGAAAGGGAAAGCAAGAGAGATGAGAAGAAACGCTTCCCCAGTCGAAAGCCTAAATACTTGGCGGGATGAACTTTCCCACGCAAGACGCGTTGCGGTCCCGTGATCGCTCTGAACAAGTCACGTCCGCTAGACCGAGACGTGTTCCTTCTCCTCGACCGTGACCTCTCTTTCTCCCTGTCTGGACTCTGTTGTTCTCGCCAGTTTGAATGAGGAGATCTTTCATTTTGAGCCATGGCAGGACGGCCAATATCAACGCTATCCAACTTACCACCGTCAATCATCGCCAAGATCATACGCGCAGGATACACCACGGTCGACGACCTCACCGCATCCAATCGTGACGCAATCGCAGAAGGTACTTTTAGCTGCTCTACTATCCAACAACACATTGAGACATTCCTTGTTCTTTACGAGAACTCGGCATTTCTCTGGAGGCATCACAGGCTATTTTCGACGTCCTGTCGAAGTCCAAACAGCCAGCTTTTGCACTTCCGTTCAGCCAAACTGCAGCTGCATTCGTAGCCTCTGCCAGAAAACACCCTTCACTGTGTGGCCCTTTGGACACGCTACTCGATGGCGGTCTTTTTCCAGGACATATACTCGAGCTGTCCGGACCACCTGGAAGCTGTAAAGAATACCTGGCGACCGCTTTTGCTTGTAGCGTCGTGAAATCTCAGCAAGGTGTGCTTTGGGTCGGTGCGATGATTTCCTTCCATCTTTAGAACTTCGATTGATGCTCGGCCCCTCCCTTGAGACATGCAAAATATGACGAGTCCCAGCTCATTGAAGCGGGCGATTACAAGTGAGACGAGTTGATTCATTGGTGCAGGCAATGAATTCAAACTTAATCGACAGAAACATGTCCTGGATCGACAGATGCAATGCGTCTTGTCCAACACGTCGATATATTCTCTCTAACTGAGCTCTTGGCATTTTTTCACAATCTGTCTGGATTCCTTCACGAGCACTCTACTGTATGATGCATTCGACGCCGACCCTCTTGACGGCGACTGATCAGCATTTCCAGACATCTCTGATTGTTCTCAACTCCATCTCATTCCCATTTCAAGCTTCCGACCTTACAGCCTACGCGCGAAGGTCTCTGCTCGAGCGTATCAAACAGATTCTGGCGCGACTTTGCGCCTCTCGGAACGTGGCCGTACGTTCATCTCGCGAGCAGCCGCGATGGCCATCACTGTTAACACATGCATCCCCAACCATCAGATCATATCAACCACACAACTGTCCACGAAATTGCTCAACCCAGACGGAACGCCCGCGAACTTCGACACCGGATCACGAGCCATCCTCGTACCTCAATTAGGTTCGTGCGTGTCACCAAAAACAACCTGACGAGTACCCATCTTGCCCCGCAGGCGGTGCATATCTACCATCTGGGCGCACGCATCGTGTCATCGTAGTCCCCGATACGCGCACTTCAGGGTAAATCCATCCATCCACCATCTTCCTGCTCGGGGCTTACAGCTTCCATGCAGTGTCCTGCGCTTGCTGTCGTCTCCCGGCTCCACATCGAGCCAAGAGCCCGTACGAGAGCAGGGCTACGTGCTGGTGCGTGCTTCTTATCGATGCTGTTGCATGAAGCTGATGCATTCGTCGGAACAGGTCGCGAGGGAGGTACAGGCCCCGCCGGACTGAGGAAAGGCAATGCCACGTTCACGCGTCCCGTATGGTCTTGTTCGTATCTTCAACAGCCAGGCCCGTGCTTCTTTCAGGGATGAGATGGAGCAACGTGATGTATGAGGTGTGACTGTCCAGAGCCAAAGTGACCACAGACGGCTGGCCGCGCCGCCGGCTCGTAGAGGAAGGGCAATGCACGCGCAGCCGTTTACCTCATGGCTCAACCGTGGCGCCGCGGGTTGCTGTTGTGGAGGAGATACTGTGGGCAGCTTGCATGGTCCAGTGGAAGTTTAATGAAGATCCTCATTTGATCTCTCTGAGAAGGACACCACGAGGGTTCATACTGCCATCGCTGTCCGCCGTAGAAGCTTCGCAAATTGCTGCATGCCTGGACCATTTTTAGCTGTCGTGTCCTCGAGAGGACTATTCCAGACTTCTGACCGTTGCTACCGCACCGTAAACGAGGCAGAGTGCATGTAAAAGCCAAAATGCCCGAAAATCGAAATTTTCTGCGTACACGAACACGTGACACGTCGCCTTGAACGCGCGACGCGCCGTCGCTGTCGCTTGAACAACCTATTGTCTCCTCGTCTCACCATCCACGTCCCCGCACAGTACATGCCGCCGCGGCCCTCGCATACCGAATGGGCATTTCCGGACTTCTCCCGCTGCTGAAGTCGATCCAGGTGCAGAAGCACCTCTCCGAGTTCGCGGGGCAGACGCTTGCCGTCGACGGGTACGTGTGGCTGCACCGCGGGACGTATGCCTGTGCCACCGAGCTCGCGACCGGGAAGAGCACAAGCAAGTACGTCTTCGCACCCTCCTCCCCTCTTTTCGCTGGTGGCGAGTACTGATCGCGTGTCGGCAGGTATGTCGAGTACGCGATGCAGAAGGTGCGCCTACTCCGGCACCACGGGATCCATCCGTACCTCGTCTTCGACGGCGGGCCGCTGCCTGCGAAGCGTGGGACAGAGAAGGAAAGGCAGCAGCGGCGCGCGGACAACCTCGCGCGCGGGCACGCGCTCGCGGCGCAGGGGCGGCACAAGGAGGCGCGCGAGTTCTACTGCAAGTGCGTCGACGTGACGCCGCAGATGGCGTACCAACTCATCAAGGTGCGCGCACCCCCGATTCCCTCATCCCCATCTATTAACACGGGCTTGTACTGTACAGGCGCTCAAGGCGGCAGGCGTCCCGTACCTCGTCGCGCCGTACGAGGCGGACGCGCAGCTCGCATACCTCGAGCGCTCGTACTCCCCGTCTCGCTCCAGGTCCCGCTCGAGATCGCGGGACAGGGACAGGGAGAGGGACGGGAGGCGGAGGGCCCGGTCGTATTCCCCGTCACGGTCGCGGTCGCGAGACAGGGATCGGCGGCGGGAGAAAAGGCGGCGCTCGCGCTCCAGTGAGCGGTCAGTGAGCTCGGACGAGGAGCGGCGGCACAAGCGGCGGAAGGAGAAGTACCGCAGTCGGAGCAGGGATAGGAAGGAGCGGAAAAAGGAAAAGAAGGACAAGAAGGTGCGTTTGCGTTTGATCTTGCCTTTGACGGACGGGACTGACTGGATGCTGCAGAAGTCGAAAAAGAGCGGCGTTGTGGGCGGGGAGTGGGGCAAGTTTGGCATTATATCTGAGACGGAGTACGTCTTATTTTGCTGCGATCTGCTTATATTCCGTGCTAATTCTGTCTTCCTGTTTTCAGTCTGTATAGTAAGGAACAAGAGTTCCGTGCGTGGCTCGTCGAGGAGCGCATGATGAATCCCGAAACCATGTCCAAGGACCAGACCAAGAAAGAATTCCTTAAATTCGTCGAAGACTTCAACACCGGTACGCACCCCTTCCCTCCATGCTAATAACCATCTAACACACCCCCAGCAACCCTCCCCAACGAGAAATTCTACAACATGACCGCCTACGACACACGCATGGCCGCGATGCGCGCCGGCGCGTACGTCCCGCCCGCGGAGGACAGCTACGACCCGAACGCGGACATAAAGGCGCACGCGTTGAAGCACAAGCGCCCCGAGCAGGAGCGCGAGAGCTACATGAGCCGCGAGCAGCTCATGGAGCTGCGCAAGGTGCAGCAGGAGCGCATCGAGGCGGGCAAGATGAAGCTGCTCGGGATGGACATCAAGCAGAATATGGGCGTGCGGATGGACGGGAGCAAGTTTGATGATTGAGCGCGGCGCTCGCTGGTATACTTATTCATACTACGATTGGCTCTGGACCTTTTTGCTTGCATTGTACTGAATTCGGATCTTGTGGTTGTGCTCGTGTCTGTATCGCGATTATTTGACTTTGACGCTTCTCGTGAATTTTCGATGTCTCGTCCGCATCATTCGCAATGCAGCTCGCTACGTATTTCATCCTCTGATATTCATGACAGTAAATTATCGTACGCATGGCCGCCTGGCGAAATGGCATCGCGTCTGACTACGAATCGGGAGATTGGAGGTTCGACCCCTGCGGTGGTCACGATCAAGACATGAAAACAGGATTATTTTTCCCAATCCCAGACTTCTATGATTTTTGAGACTGGAAGAATCACACATCCCTTTGCATAACGTTGACAATATTAAATGCTTAAGCGCTCAAGCTTAGCTGCGACCCAAGAGTGCGAAGATGGAGTTTGCAGATTCTGTCAGACAAAATTTGGAGGAAATTCTTGACTTGTACCTACTCAACTCGACACGAACTGAGGGTAAGTACGGTATGGCTGATTCTTGCTCGACAGCAGCTATCCGAACGGCGGTGCCTATCCCAACTTCAGAACTGAAATACCCAGCCTAGATTCACAACCTAAGATCTCCAAACCCCAAGAACCCACGCATCACGCCCCCTCCCCC
>SFCI01000418.1:0-21925 GCA_004681135.1 Hericium alpestre | reverse complement strand
GCGACTCGTACGGCCGTGTGTCGGGCGCGGGCGGGTAGCGCCTCTCGCGTTCTTCCCAACCGGCGCTGCGGTCATCGTAGCGAGGCGGGGGGTAGTCGCGGTACGGGGGCCGCTCCCAGGTCTGTTCTCGTCCTGCGGCGCGCTCCTTATCCCAGTAGGATCGGTCGTCCGCCCAACGGTACCAATCCCCATAGTCCCTGCGACGGTCTGCGTCTCCAGCATATGGGTCCGCGCGAGGCGATCCAGGAGCCCATGCATGGGCGCGCTCGGGCGGTGCATCGCGCTCGTCGGGTGGGTAGCGTCTGCTGAATGGTGGTGGGCGTGCTGCTGGGTAGCGTTCAGCACTGTCCACATCCAAGTGTTCCGATCGCCTGTCCTCCTCAAGGGGTCTGTCGAATTCAGTCCGGTTGTAGGGCCTGTAATCCGAGGGGCGCTCTCTCGATGGCTCGCGACCACGCATATCTTGCAGTCCTGCGGGGGGCATGGGTGTGCGAGCAGGTGGCATCATAGACGGGGTAACAGGGCGAGGTGCTGCTCCACGTGCGTCATCTCGTGCTACAGATGGTGCACGCGCGAAAGCCGGTACGGGAGCAGGCGGCGGAGGACGACGATCACCAGGTGGGCCTTGGAAGCGATCACCACTAGGAGGCCTATCGTTGCGATCTGAGGCGGAGGGGACGTTCACGGAAGATCCTAATGGACAAGGTCTTTCTTTGTTCGCTCGCGCAGGAGCAGGACGGTCATCAGTGGCAAGGGATACCCGCTCTTCGAGACTGGGTGCAGGGCGCGCTAGATGATCATCCGGTCGTTGAGTGGAGACAGGAGCAGCGCTGATTCGCTCTTGAAGTGATGGGGCACGACTAATACGCTCCTCGAGAGGCACGGCGGCTCGTGGTGGACGTTGATCAGCAGAAGCAGGGGCCGGAGCACTGTCATTCGTCGAAGATAATCCTGGAGGTCCCGCCATCCTATCATCAGTCGAAGGAACAGGTCTTCGGTCATCAACAAAGGCTCCTCGGGGCATGCGATCATCAGCAGGGATACGCGGAGGGACGCCAGTTGAACGATCATCAGCCACTCTGTCAGCGGCAGCCAGCGGTCGAGGATACCTATCATCCACAGGCAGAGGACGCTCCGGACGTTTCTCTCCAGCAGGTACATCTGGCCGAGATTCCCATCGTCTGTCAGACCGCGGTTCATAGTGCCTTTCTTCAGGCGGAGGTCGCTTGAACTCGGTCCCTCGTCTATCATCACGCGACTGCCAGTCATTCCAGCTGCCGCGGCCACGGCCACCGCGTTCCCGTTCCCAGTCGCGGTCTCGGTACTTGTCTCGCTCGCGGTCGCGGTCGCGTTCCGGCTCACGATCTTTGTCATAGAATCTCTGATCTCGAGGAGGCCCGTTTCTTTCAGGTGGTCCTGGACGAGGATCGTTCGTAGCGCTGTAACGGTTTGAGGAGTATGGTAGTCTGTCCGAATCAGCGCGTCGCCTGCCCTCAGGCGGGCCATCCCGCGCCGACCAGACAGACTCGCGAGACCGTGGATCATCCTTGGGATCAGGCTTGCCAGGAGGGCCAGGTACAGATCCCCGTGCATAGCCAGACTCACCAGCGCGGAAGGGCGGTTCCTCAGGTTTTGCATTGGCTATAGTCTGACCACTGCCTGAACGCGCCAAATCGTGAGATCGCTCTGAACCATTGCCAGATAGAGGCTGCTTGGAATCCGCAGGGGCTGAATAATCATTTCTGTTCTTCTCAGGGCTTGCTCGATGTCCGTTGGCTGAGTCATATCGACCTGAAGCATGAGGCTGGCCCTGAAATGAGGCGTAAGAGTCAAACATCACAAAAGAAAGACAATGAACAGTACATTTGTGGAACCAGGCCCAACACTACCCGTTCCGTATGAATCGTTAGGCTTCCGGCGATAACCGGACGAGCTGTCCCAAGAAATGGAATTGTTCCGAGGACGACCCAGGTCGCCAGCAGAGCCAGAGCCAGATAAGCCAGTGGAGGAAGTGACAGGATGGTCATGCCCACGCTGTTGTGATCGTATATCGTAGTCAGCCTTAGGGTATGATCCACCTTGATAACCGTCACGCGGAATTTGTTCGGGATGAGGAGGCACGGAAGAGGACGAGCCAGAATCGATAACATTTTTGACGAGACTTCGAAGAACTTCGGGCTGTGGAACTGCACGGAAAACTTCATGTTGATTGTTTTTGATGGCTTCCTTCAATTGCTCTAGGGTTTCGAGATCGCTGGGTCCAGCTGGCATGGAGGGTTCGGAATAGTACTGAGACTGTTGGTGAGGCATGGTCGACGAATGCATAGGGGGCATAAAGGAATTATATCCAAACGCAGGGAAATTCGACGGAATCTGATATCCTGCGGCAGGCACGTTGGTAGAACCGCCGCCACCTGAGGACGAAGCGACAGAGAAGGGCGAGGACATGATATTGGTAGATGCGGATATATCCTCGGCAGATGGGAGAGCAAGATAGGACGACTGAGCAGGATGAGGATGGGTAGGTTCGTCAGTGCCGGTCAAGGTGGTGACGGTACGCTCTCGAATCACTTTCGACTTGCGCTTTTTGTTTTGTCGTGCTGACATCTGGCGGTCCACAACTCAATTTGTGCCTCTGTTTGGGGCCTAGGCTGTATCGGCTTCAGCCACGTCCGAAAGTCCCCGACAGACCAACACTCACAAAGATACCCTTGCGTCCCTTCTGTGTGCAGCGTAAACAAGAAACGGACAGACTAAGAAAGGACAAGGACGTTGAGCGCAGGTCGCAGGAGTGCGTGGTAAGCTTGATCACTGATTCTCTCAGATTGTCCATGTTGATTTTACATCCATCACGTGTCGCAACATATGGACAGCCAATTATCGCTCACTTATCGTTGTCTTTTCTCTATAAACTCTTCTTGAACCATACAAATGTCGATATTGAAGTAAGTATTCTGAAACCGTCCATAGGGAGGCTGACGGAGTTCTAGAACCTATCAATATAGAGGAGAGATCTCCATAGCAGCACTTTCATGCCTCCCAATAATGATGAATAATCCACGTATTGGCATGCGGCGCTAATGCTCTGAGCTCGGAGCGCCGTGTGGTCGAACTTCGAAGACGCACAATTTACTGTACACAGTCGCCTGCAGTATCTCGACCACAACAGGTAGTTTTCGCAGCCTTCCGACTCAAACCCCGCCAGTTGAAACCTACGCTCCTGGACCACCAGTTGTTCCATCCTGCCACCGACCGTTGCCTGTAGCTGTCTCTAGTTGGTCTAGGTGCTCCACTAGTCGAATCGAAGCTCCGATCCGGTGGTTGCGAAAGCCCTCATATATCCGAGTTGCTGCAGGTATTTGACAGTTTATGTTTCCCTTCACTACACTCATACCGACGGCATGAAGTCTCATTAGGATGGGTGCCGAACAGTCCTCTCCTATACGCGAGAAGTCAGTCCAGATACCGCCGAAAGTCGAATTCGAAGGGGACGGCGCTAGCGAGGATGGTTCTGCAGCCCGATCCACTTTCACGAAGAGCGATGAGTTCTGGTTTCAGGATGGTAATATCGTGATAATCTCGGGGGCGATAGGTTATCGTGTCCATCAAGGAATCATTTCCCTCCATTCATCGGTGTTCAGCGATATGTTGGTTGTAGGCAGCCCGATCGAGAGCACGCTCGGCGAACGTCTTGCGACCGTGACTTTGCCCGATCCTACGGAGGACGTCTACCGTTTACTCAAGGCACTTTACTTCAGACTGTGCGTCATTCATTGACCAAGACAATGATCGTTCCGCTTACCATGATACAGATACGCAACAGAAAGGCCTCAGAACATGGAGGTGCTTGCTTCTTTGCTACGCATGGCGACGAAGTACATGGTAGACAACCTCCGGAAGGAAGTGATCGCTAGGCTCGAGATCTTGTTCCCAGACACCCTCGAGAAATATAACTCGCAAGACCGCAAGGCAGTCACTCCCCCAGACTTCGATCCGATCATCGCTGTGGAGTTGAGCCTGGCTTGTGATGTACCCGCAATACTTCCAACGGCCTTGTACCTTTCGATCCTACGCGAGAATGCACACAGCTTGTCGATTGGGCTGTCCAAGGCAGTTCAAATGGGAATCTTTCCGCCCCTCCAAGCCCACTATCGCTGCCTTTCCTTCAAGGACGAGTTCAGAACCTTCACAGAATCGGCCATTACTTCCGCCTACAATGAGCCTCCGTGGGCGTGTCGCTACAAAGATGATAGATTCGCATGTAGCACCAACAAGTGCTATGGTATCCCGGTCCATTCGAAGCGAGCCCTTGAGTTGAGACTCAGTGGGCTGCATCACGACATGTTCCTTGACTCCACCTTCCTTTCCTTGGAAAAAGAAGGTTATGCCCACCTATGTCCCTCATGCCTGGAAAAAATCAAGGCGTATCAATCTGCGATCCGAAGTAAAGTTTGGGAGACTGGGCTACCTAGTGCCTGCGGATGGCGGACGTGGGGTGATGTCAAGTCGGGACGACCACCTACTATCAAAGGTGCAACTGCGTAGTCGTATGTAAGTCGTCGTTGGATATGGGGTTGTCGCTCGCGAACTCACACCCTACGTATAGAGATTGAAGATAGCCGTTCATAGCCTTTTCGATTCCTTGCTCCCGGATTCCCTCAGCTCTTAGCATTTACGCCATCCAAATTTCCAACATGCTTCAGGCTTCAAGCTTCGAGATTCGAGATTCCTCCCTGTCACGTCTACGTTATTCCTGTTATCTTGAGTTTCCCACTCGTGCTCCAGTGAGACTTATGTTCCCGCATCATATGACCAGATGATGGCTGCTATTCTCTCACATTGCCAAACTGAGAGTGGATAGCATAGACTCTTTATTGTACTTCTAGATGGTCATGCAGCCTTTCGTTGTCTGCTTCGAAGCGGCTGGCAGAGGCCGACGCACGCGGCGGCGGCGTGACTGTTCACTCCTTGGCGTCCATTGCCCACCATTGCCGTGCACACCGCTCGCTCGTCCGTCAAGATGTCCAGTCCATTGCGCCTTCCAATGTCCCCATCGTGCGGGCCCCGCCCATGCAGACTAATGCTCACGATGAGAACGCGCGTATACCGACTGTCTCATAGGGTCGGCGATAAGGAACACGTCGAAGACCTCAGTAACTGCGGCCGCGACCTAGGTAAGCCCCGAAATCGCCTTTTTGGTGATGAAGAATGATCTCAAGAGCGTACAACTGCTGGGCGAATGACCTGTGTTACACCAGCAAGAATGACACGGACGGCGTCGACCTTCCCTATATCTAGATCGGTCAAGCTGACCATCGTTCCCAACGTCGACACCAACTTCGATCACAACCACCATCTGAATTCTGACGCGTTTTATCATGTCGAGTAACCAGCTGCCTCTCCGCCAGCTCGGTAGGAACGGACCAAAAGTCAGCGCGATTGGGCTCGGATGTATGGGTGCGTAGAGCTCCAGACGAAGTAAGCCGATATACGCTCATCCTCGCCCACAACTACAGGAATTGGCGCGTTCTACGGAGAGACGGACGAGGCGCCTTCAAAGCCTTGACGCACGCCGCCGACCGCGGCATGACGTTCTGGGACACCGCGGACATCTACGGAACATGTATGAACCCGTCTTACTTCCCCCATGCGTTTTTTCTGACAGCCTCTCCTGCAGCTGAGAAAACTCTCGGCAAATGGTTTGCCCAAACCGGACGACGCGACGAAATATTTCTTGCGACCAAGTTCGGCGCCTTCAACCTCCAGGGCAATCCACAGGACGGGCCGATCTCGAAACCGTCATATGTGAAGAGCGCCGTCCAACGCTCGCTAGCCACGCTCGGTGTCGACCATATCGACCTGTACTATCAGCACCGTGTCGATGCGAGCGTGCCGATCGAAGTTGTATTTGAGGCGCTGCGCGAGTTCGTCGAGGCTGGTAAGATCAGGTATCTGGGGCTGAGCGAGGCGAGCCCGGATACGCTGCGCCGCGCCAAGGCAGTCGCCGGGCTCGGGGACAAGCTCATCGCTGTACAGATGGAGTATAGCCCATTCACGCTTGATGTCGAGAAAAATGGGTTCGCCGACGTGGCCGAGGAGGTCGGCGTGTCCGTCGTAGCATACAGTCCCCTCGCACGCGGGCTTCTCACAGGCAGGTACGCTCGCATCTTTTTTTTTCTGTGCCAGATCTGAAGATTGACGTGTGTCCACCCGTCAAAGGTTCCGGTCGCGTGCAGATTTCCCCGAGGACGACCTGCGCCTGATCTTGCCCCGCTGGTCGGAGGAGAACTTCCCCAAGAATCTGGTCGTCGTTGACAAGCTCAAAGAACTTTCCGACAAGTACGGCGCAACGCCCAGCCAGATCACGCTCGCCTGGATACTTGCCGAGCACCCCACCTGTGCGTTCTCTTTTCTACTTGCTTTTCTCACATATCAATTCAATGCGCTGCAGGGGTCCCGATCCCCGGCTCCCGCACTGCCGAGCGCGTAGAAGAAAATGGCAATGCTGCCTTGCTCACGCTCGCGCCTGAGGCAGTGAAAGAGATCCGCACGCTCACGGAGAATGCGGAGGTGGCGGGCGCGCGCAATCGCACACACCTTTCGTGGCTGAAAGCGGGCTTGGACGGAGACTCTTTGCCCCTCGCGGAATGGAAGGGTGAGTGAACTGGTTATGGGCGTCAGTACTTGGTGAGATTACATGACGCAGATCTGCACCGTTGCACTTATGTCGTTGAGCATATTGACTTCACTATAAGTAGTAGTATGTTGTCGTCTTTGATAGATCTATAGAATGAACACTCAATTCGTGCATTATACATTCAAGACAGTTGTTAGTATTCTCAAACCGCTGCCTGCTTTATATCCTCCCAATCCTTGTATCCACAACCGTACGGCAGCTTGAGCCAGAGGTAGTCTTTGACATCTTCATCAAAGTCGTCCAGCAAGTTAAGACACTTCGAGCATTCTTCTTTGTGATCCATCCGGGGGGCCCACTCAACCGAGCGCGAGGAATAGTCATCGCACCGCCTGAAAACATTACTTCGGAACAACCGGTAGTGTGCCTCGATGATCTGCCTCTCGTGCTCGCAGGGGCCTCCGCAGGATTGGCAATTATCGGGGAATGGCGCCCAAAGACACCACTTTAGACGATCCGGGTGTAGCGCCTCTTGCGCGATACCATGCCACCTGTCTAGAAAAACAACGCAAGTGCGCAAAGCCGAGTGACTAAGTTCCATGGGATGTCCGTTCGGGAGGGTGAGTAGCGATCCCGCCGTGTCAAAAAGGACGTCCATGCCCAGCATTGCAACTTCATAGCAAGCCACCGGAAGGATTTCGGGAATATTATATGTTACGCCAAATTCGACGGCAAGGATGCAATCCAGGTGGATCCTGGAGACATTGGGAGGGGGAATTGAAGTATAGTCTTTGCGTTCTGAAGGGAACATTATCACGAGAAGATCGATAAGATCAGCGCGAAGCTCCTCAAATAGGTATTTTGTGGAAAGCTTGAGGAGGGAATTCATGATGTCGAATGACATCTTAGATTCTCCTTTGAAATATCTAGAATAATCAGTTTATGAGTTGGGTATTCAGATTTCAGAAACGCGCAAGAGCAGACAAAAGGACGTACTTTCGCGGGGAATATAAAGCTTCAAGCAATCTCAGCATATCTGATTCATCGTCTGGCAAGCGGACGACAACACAGCCCTCTGATATCTCATTGCACCCTGACTCTGTATCCCCGACAGCAAGCATGTCTTTGAATACCACTGACTTGAAAGCAAGGAGACCCATGTAAATGCGGAAGCCGGTGTTCCCGCATACTACGATGATGTTGCCGTCGTCGAACCAAAACTCGGAGGTGGTACGAGAAAATGGAGCGTATGAATTTTGGTCAGTTGTTCGACTCGAAGAAGTCACGTCGATTTCGACCCGCGAGCGTTTCGCTGGAGATTGGAAGTCCATGACAGCAAAGAGATGCGTCGCGGTAGTGTTCCTTGCTTTGTGTATGGCAGTGATCTGGGCAATAGTCGTCAACATTTCAACCTCGAGCTAGCTGAGCTACATCTTCGCTCGAACATACCTGGATGACCTAAACCCAACTTAAAAAGCTAGTATTTCAGATGTTCTGTTCGCTGAAGATTGAGGACAGGTTCATGAACGGCTTCCACTCGTATATGAGTCTGGCTTTGTCCGCAATAGCAGAAAGTAAGCGCTCGTAAGCCCCCAATTGATCGTTGATCTGAGCGCTAAGTTTGTGCTTCAGCTATGTAGCACCCCTCCAAGTTCAGTTGTCGTCTTCAACCGCACATGTGCGCGTGGAACGGACATTCGTTCGCATATCGTACATACTGACAAGATCACTGTTAGCACTGTCAAACCACTGTCTGCTTTATATCCTCCCAGCTCCCACATCCACACCCGTACGGCAGGTTAAGCCATAGGAAGTCTCTGACACTGCCATGAAATTTGTGCAGTACGTCAAGACATTTCCTGCATTGCGATTGTCCCAAAGGGACGGGCGCATCGTGTGATCTGAAAATTTCGGAGGTCAATAATCGGTATTGCAGCTCAATGGCCTGTCTATCATGATGGCTAAATCCTCCGCAACGACAGCTATTGGAGGATTCCAGTTCCCAAGGATTCCACTCTAAACTGTCCACGTCTAGCGCTTCCTCGACGAGAGCGCGCCACCTGTGCGAAAAAACAACGCAGATACGCAAGGCCTGCGGGCTCAGTGTCATGGAATGCCCGCCGGGAGGAGTGAGTGGCGAGACGAAGTTGAAAAGCTCTTCCATGCCCAGCATGGCGACTTCGTAACAAGCTGCGGGAAGGATGGCGGGGATATGGTATGTTACTCCAAATTCAACGGCGAAGATTGAATCCAGCTTGGTCCTGGATACATTAGGCGGGGATTCTGGATTGTACTTTGTACGGTCTGAAGGGAACATAATAAGGAGGAGCTCTATGATATCAGCGCGGAGCTCCTCGAATCGATATCTGGTGGCGAGCTGGAGCAGCGAGTGCATGATATCGAATGTAAGTTTGGGTTCCCCGAG
The DNA here is from genome assembly GCA_004681135.1 of Hericium alpestre. NCBI lineage: Eukaryota > Fungi > Basidiomycota > Agaricomycetes > Russulales > Hericiaceae > Hericium > Hericium alpestre. Next base: position 12,866 of record SFCI01000418.1, on the reverse strand, counting down.
GCCTTTGAAGTACCTAAACAACAGCGTCCAGAATTAGAAATCCAGAAACACGTAGAAGAGTAGAATGCCATACATTTGCGAAGAATACACCACTCCAAGCAATCTCAGCATATCTTTTTCGTCTTCTGGCAGGCGGACAACCATACATCCCTCAGCCATCTCATTGTGCCCTGAATTCGCGTCTCCGGCAGCAAAGATGTCCCTGAACTTTACCGACTTGAAAGCAAGGATACCCCGGTGGACACGGAAGCCGATGGACCCACACACTATGATGATATTGCCATCGTTGAACCAGAAGTCGGACATGGTGTGTGAAAATGGGACATATGAAGGCTGGTGAGTCATTTGAGGAACAGCTGGTGTCTCAAATACTGGGCTGGACACAAGCCGCGAGCGTTCGGTATGTTCAGCCTTCACAAAAGATTGGGATTCGGAGGAGTCCATGGCAGCCACGTAAGTAGTCGCACTCTGGATCCGTAGACTGACATCGGATGCAGGCATCAATTCCTTTAAGTACTGGTTCACGAACACGGCCGTACGCACCTTCGTATGTTCCTGTCAAAACATAAACCCGTTGCTCGATTCCGGACTTCCTTTGCAGCTAAACGTCAGCCTGGTTGAAGAGATGAACGACGAGAGCCGCTGGATCGTTCACACGTTACATACTGACGCCGCGTCCTTCCATCGTAGATAGATCAATAGCTCGCATGCACAGTAAGATTTTTCTGCAATTTAGATAAAGCCCGAATGCTATGTCAAGTAGCAATGGCCTTACAGTCAATCTATAAACAGCCACTAAGCATCCAGGTCTGTCTCAGGCACTGCCCGCAGAACAGCGTCCCAGTCATCATACCCGCATGCCTTCGTCATCTGATTCCAAAGTTGGTCCCTAATGTGCTCCTCAAAATTCTCCAACTCATCATAGCAATTGCGACAGGCGGGCCCTTTTCCGGCGTTGTTGCGCAGACCCGTCAACTTGAGGTGTAAAGCTGGATACGGTCTGAAAACGTCAATTGGCACAGTCCTGTACTGACGCTCGACCGCCTGCCTCTCTTCGGGGAGAAATCCGCCACAGTCTCCACAATTGTCTGGCATATCGACGCCGGGGTACTGCTTGAGCGTACGGATATCAAGCACATCCTCCACGATGTCCCGCCAGTTCTCTGCGAACAAGACGCATGTGGACAAGGTGATGTCGCTGAGCTGAATGGACTTCTCTTCTGGCGAGCACCGCAGTTCCGTGTTGAAGACAGCTGATATACCCACAAACATGGCTTCGTAACATGCGGCGGGAAGTATTGCTGGGATATTGTAGGTCATAGCAAATTCGACGGCAACGAAGCTACTCCAGTTGAATTGGCGGACGTTCGACCGGCTGTCCCAGAAGTCGTACTTTGAACGATCACAAGGGAACATATCGCGGAGGAAATCAACCATCTCTGCACGTAGGTCGTCGAAGAAGTATTTTGTGGAGAGCTTGAGAAGGGAGTCCATGACCGCGAGAGTTATTTCCGATTTCCCCGAGAACGTGGAGTATCTGAATAACGTAAGTCCTCAGGCTATGTTCCAACTCGTGTAGGGAGGAAGAGAGCTCACTTCCGAGTGTACAGAGCTTCCAGGAGCCGCAACATATCTGTTGCATCATCCGATAATCGTACGACCACGCAGCCGTCGAACGTCTCGTTGATACCATGGTCTTCGTCGATGCTGAAAATATCCCTGAAGACTGCGGATCTCAATGCGAGCACGCTCTTATGCACGCGAAACCCCGTAGCGCCACAGACAAGGACGATACTTCCGTCGGCCAGCCAGAACTGGGATGATGTACGAGAGAAGGGTGGGTATGCATTCTGCCAGATAGATGCTTGACTCTCATCTTCAACTCGAAGACGCTTGCATGAAGGCGAATTGTTCATGCCAACGGGCTCAGGCGATTCACTAGCGACGATGTCAAACATTTCATCGAGATGTAGTCGGGCTCATACTCACCTTTGCTCACGACAAGGCGAACTTGCGCTACTTTGTTATGGGCGAAGGCCATCTGTTCCGGGGACGATATCAGAATAAGTATTTATACGCAAAGCTACGAGTCCACAGTCGCATGGACCCCTGCGCTCTGATGGGACAAAGCGTCATTTCTGGCAACGTGGCAGATCGGATCGTCATACCGCCAAGTGACGCTTTACCACATGGAAAAGCGAAGGTGGCACTGAAGACGATGTTCTTAATCCAAAGCAGCCCATGAGCCTACGTGTGCATCAGCGCAGATAAATCCTACTCTGAGAAGACAGGTCGGGAGCAGATACCTTTGACCTATTCGCTCGTAAGATGGGTTCAATTCCGAATAGTGTACATTGTTACAATATTGTTACAGCTATCTTTCGCTTCGCCGTACTTTCGCCGGATAAACAGGCCACCAATGACTGTCAGTGGGCTCAATTCGATTGTACTCCTGTTGTAGACATAAGTTATGAGGAATATTACAGTATCAAAATTTTCGCTTACCAGTCATCATCCTTCCATGGACCGCGGCACTACTGTGCCCACCGCAGCCCAATTATCCCATCCGCACGCTTGAGGCAGGATACTCCAGATTGCGGCCCGAAGGTGGTGTTGATGGTTCGCCAGTTCGCTCAGACAATGGTCACATACGCCTTCCAACGAACCTTGTTGAAGGCTGGGCACAGCTATGTCGCCGACGAAGATGTCCTCTGACGGCAGGGCCCTGAATGCCGTCTCAACACGTCGTTTGGCATTTCTTGGCAGACTGTGACAAGATGTAGACCTTTTGCAGGCCAACCTGTCGCCCACGGGATGAGCCCATATCTTGTCTCGGTCGTGAGCCTCGAATACTCCATCCAGTAGCTCCCTCAGTCTTTTCTCGAAGAGGATACGGTGATATGCTGGCTGCGACTGTGGCATGACATTATCTCTGTACACGGCCTGGCAGAGCTCCTGCAGGACAGCGGAGGTCTTCTCTTCCCTGATAATGCAGAGATACAGGGCAGTGGGCAAGATGGAGGGCACGTCGCAGTCCAAGCTGAGCTGCACAGCCGCGATGGGGTCGAGCTTTGCCAAGATGCGACGGTCGCGCACGGCAGCCGTGTACTTGGCCAGCGTGGAAGGGAACATCGAGGAGAGCCGCTGGATGACCTGCTTGCGGAACCGATCGACGACGTATTTCGTCGACATTCGCAACATGGACGATAGCATCTCCAGGCTCCGTTCCCTCCCCGAGCCATACCTGCGGGACACGATTGAACGATCGCAGGCGAGATCATTGCGCGAGGACTCACTCGATGAGATACATTGCATTTAGCAGATGGCGCACATCGTCTGCGTCGTCTGTCAAGGCCACGACCCCGCACCCCTCAAACAAGACGCCGCCCGGATTGCCCACGGTCAACATGTCTTTGAACACAGGCGAATGCAATGCGAGGACACCTTGATGAACTCGGAAGCCGGTATTGCCACAGGATAGAATGATGTTGCCATCGTCAAACCAAGGATCGCTCTTCGTGAACAGCGGCACTGTGCTGTTATTCTCAATCGATTCAACCTGTTCGACTTCGTCAGACAACCGTGATCTCTTTTCAGGACGTGCTTCGCTCATTGCTTGAAGTTAGATGCAATCGCGTGTGTCGTTATCTTCAAAGCAGAAGCTTGAAGCCTGCAAGAAAAGTGTTAGATGATCGGATGCAATTTTGCCACTAAGTATGTGACGCTCTGACAAGGAAGGAAGGCCTTGGTCGCAGGCGCACCAGTTTCACAGCCCACTCGCGATTGTAATCAATGGTAAGTTAAATCGCTCTGTCCGAGGGAAGCGGTTGTCAGCTTGGAACTGCAACAATCCACGACAGTATTAGGAGGGAGTTAAGACGCGGTGCATTAGGAGAGTTCGGCAAGCGGCGAGACAGCAAGGTCGCGGATAATCGATTGGAGAACCCCGCCTCTGTAGTCTCCCTAAGGCAGAGTAGATGGATGCTCAACCATCGTGCCTCAGGATCGTTTCATCTGACCGCCTCTGCGCATATAGCTGCAGGATGTCCCACTCGCTGTACCTATCGTCTTCATGTTCGACATGCTTGAACTTTTGAACGACCTGAGACAGATCTCATGCAAAACACTGTTACACAGACGCACGCACCCAAAGGAGTGTGCTCTATTGATCTATACTGAACAAACGTTTTAATACCCTACTACTGCTAGCAATTATCGCTACAAACTATCCGAACCGAAGATCTAGTCTACATCCATCTCAGCAGGAATCACTGGCTCCTCCTGCTTTGTCTCTTGCTTGGGCGCCTCCTTGGGGGTCTCCGTGCCGCTCTTGGGGGTCTCCGCGCCGTCGACCTTCGGTGGCCTGGGCTTGGGACGCGAAAGGATGGGAGTGGCGAAGAAAATGAGCTCGTCGCGCTTCTTCGCGATCTCCACGGTCGTAAGGACGGGGTCGACGTTCTTCGGACGCTCGGCCTGGCGCGCGGCCTGGTCATCGAGCCACTTCTGCACCGTCGCACCCTTTTCGACGATCGACTGCTTGTCCTTCTCGTCGATGTGCGCGAGCTTCTCGTCGCCCGACGTCACCTGCGTCATGTACTGGTTGATCGTCTCGCGCAGTGTCGCCATCGCCTTCGGGCGCTCCTCATGCTCGCGCCAGCGGAATGTGATCGGGTCGCCCAGGGCCTTCAGCTGGTCGAGGCGCCCGACGTACGCAGACTTGGTCGCGTCCTCGCCCTCCTCGCTGTACAGCCAGTCCTCGGCAGCCTGGAGCTCAACAAAGAGCTTCTCCTTCTCCTGCGGCTGGACGAAGGATGCAAAGCGATCCTCAACCTTACCACGCATATCGTAGACGTACTCTTCCAATGCGTTTTTGCGGTCCTGCGGAATGTTGTTAGTTTAACATGATGCGGCTGTTACAGGCTCAGATGCACGTACCTCGGTGTCCTGCACAAGTTTGTCGTCTTCGTGCATCTTGGCCTCCAGCTCCTTGTATTGCTCGACGAGCGTAGAGTCCAAGCCACTGTATCCGGCGACAAACTGCACCTCCTCCTTGACCACCTTCCTCTTCTTGGGTGCCTCTCCCGCAGGCTGCTCGCCATCGACCTGCATCGCCTCCTCTTTCTCCACGGTCTTCTCGATGTATGCCGATTCGAAGGACACAATTCCGTGCAGGTTCAGGCGGGTCTTCACCTTGACGGTGGAGAAGTCGCCCGATGGGTCGGGGCCGATGTTCTTCGCGGTGAAGCGTGCGAGCCATGGGTTAAACGAGCCGGGGAGAAACTCGGGCGTAGCATAGTACGCCTCAAGGTCGAACGGCGCCTTGCGGTAGAACGTGAGCACCTTCGTCGAGGGAATGCCGTTCCCGTGGGGGAACACGACGAGCTCGGTGTCCTCCTCGGCATCGCCGGGCGTCTTCTCCCACTGGACCTTGATCGGGTACAGCGTGATGTCGTGCATGCTGAAGTCGCGCACGCGGAAGACGGGCGAGAGCATCGCGCAGGAAAAGGTCGCACCGCGCGCGCAGGCCTCGTCCTGGTTGAGCGTCGTCGAGAGCGTCTTGCCGGGGAACGCGGACTGGATCTTCGCGCGCACGGCCGGGATACGGGTGGAGCCACCGACAAGCTCGATCGCGTCGATTTGCTCGAGCGTCAGGCCGGACTCCTTCAGGGCCTTCTCGAGAGGGGCGGGGATGCGATCCAGGACGTGGGAGATGAGTTGCTCGAAGACGTCACGGGTCAACTTGGACGAAGCATCGATGTCGTTCATGATGGACTCGACGGAAAGGGGCGCCTCGAAGTTGGCGGAGAGGATCTTTTTGAGCTTCTCTGCGGAAGCGAAGAGACGGAATGACGCCTTGGGGTTCGAAAGCACATCGATCTTGTACTTGCTCTTGAACTCCTCCGCGAAATACTCGACCAGCGCGAAATCAAAGTCGCGGCCACCAAGGTGGATGTCGTACGCAGTGGCTTTTACGACGAGCTGACCCTTGGAAAATGCGACCACGCTAACGGACAGAGAGGAGTGACCGACATCGACAAAGATGACATGCCGGGGGTTTTCGGCTTCTGGGAGATCGGACTTGGTAATACCGTATCCGAGGGCAACTGCGGTGGTGTCGTTGATGAGGCGGAGGGTGTTGAGGCCGGCGATTTGAGCGGCAGCGATCATAGCGCGCCGCTGGATGTCAGTGAACCATCCGGGGACGGCGATGACGACATCAGATACGCCGCTCTTGAGTTCAGTGGCCGTAATGTCGCGCAACTTGCCCAAGTACATGCCCACAAGCTGCGTGGCCGAAAACTTCTGCCTCTCGCCGACGTAGTTGACCTAACAGATGCTATCAGTAAGCGATGATAGAAATCATGAAGTTGTTAACTCATTACCTCCGCGCCGACAGTGCCGTTGACATCTATCAGGGATGCTTGGGTGAATTTCTTTTCAACCTCCTGAACTTCTACATCCTGCAATGTCCGGCCGATGAGACGCTTCAGAGAGCCGACAGTATTCTTGAAATTTGAGATCTCTCCGGTCTTTGCTGCCTCACCTAGGGCACGTTGTTTTGGCCCAAAAGCGACGAGCGATCTGCGATGAGGGGTCAAAATTGCACGATGCGGGCAGAAATTTTCGGACGACTCACGGTGTCGCGCGGTTGGACACTTCATTGGTGATAACGTCGACTCCTCGATACCTGGCAACTCCAATCTACAATATCGATCGAGACTCATCTTCAGTCGGAGGTCCAAGGGCATGAAACGGAAGGGCGTACCTTGCTGTGAAGCGTACCGAAATCAATGCCGACAACGGCCATGACTGAGTTTGCTGACGATTAGAATGAACTGGAGACAAGTGAGAGGCAGAGAGTACAGAACAGTGAGCGTAACACGAGTCAAAGGTGAGGAGGTCGGGCTCTGCACGCGCTGTTATCTTTTTTGAAGCCACCGTTGTGGCTAAAATCGATCACTTCCACTTTGGGTCAGGATGCTTCGAGCACCTTCTACATAACACAGCTTTCTTGAATTCGTCCAATCTCTTTCCTCCACGACATTCGATATTGCATGCAGCACACTCTCTCTCAATTCTGGATACAAATTCGCTGTATATCACTGTGTAACCAGCTCTTTTCTTCATCTCGAAAGTATGGCGTGCTACCTCACATATCGACGCGACTACATTGGGCACCGGTATCTTACAGTCGATGCAAATGAGGTAGGTCAAACATGGCGACGATCGCGAATTGACCATCGTAGACTCTGTATGGCTTGAACTCGAAGTCACCGGCCTGTTATAGACCGACCCAGAGCTCGCTGCAGCGACATTGTGCAGATCCCATTTTATTAATTCGTCGTTGTCTTCGATGAGATTCTCCTTGAATTTTTCTAGGCCCAGGAGCGGAGGTCATAATCTATGAGCCGATTTTGTTACGACAATTCAATGGTTTCGAAATGCGACGCGGACCAAACTGCTAGGTCTCAAAAATATTCGTATCGATTAAAATGGGTCAGATACATAGCCGCGGGCGGATGCTCTTGACTGCGCATGGCGACGGGCCCGTACGACCGGTATCCATGCACGGCAGCCGCTATGCTGTTCGCCTGCGTAAAGACTTAGGACACCTATCTTTCTCCTACAGCCCTCGTTTGAACGCACTCAGATTTCTTGCTTTCCGAGATATTAGTCGGCGACCCATAACGCGGCAGGATTATCCACGGCCGATAGCCCCTAAATAACCTGCAGGAAGAATTTGGTACGACCGTCACTTCTACCCCTAGCGATCGGTGAATAGAGATGTCCTAACAGGCCACTGACAACGTACACTTCGATGCCTGCCATCATCGCCGCCATGGACCTCCAGCCGCCTGCCAAACGTCCCCGCACCGAGGACCACCCTCGACAGGGCGCAGAGCAAACATCAGACACTTCATTTCCTAGCTTCCGCCGCTGGACTTCAGATTCAGATACGAAGCTCTGGTTTGAGGACGGCAGCATTGTCGTAGTCTGTGGCACTACAGGGTTTCGCATCCACAAGAGCATTCTGGCACTCCACTCCACGGTCTTCAAGGACATGCTTGCCGTAGGGGATGGGAACCTGGACTGCAACGAGACCTTCGAAGATTGCGCAGTCGTGCGCCTACAGGACGACCCGCAGGACATAACGTGGCTGCTCCAGGCATTGTACTATCCTCGAAAGTAAGTTTCACAATACAGTTGCGCGCCCGATGGACGTTTCTGATACAGTGAGCCTCGCAGATGCGGCAGGAAAGGGGATGTCATCGACTTCGAAATCCTGGTCTCGCTTTTCGAGACCACCAGCAAATATGCATTCGACGAGCTTCGCAGGGAGCTTGTCGAACACATGAAGATCATGTTCCCGACGAACTTGGATTCTTACGGTTCAGAAGAATCCATATCGACCATTCCTAAAGACTACGACGCAGCCATTGCCGTTGAAATGGGGATCAAGTACAACATCCCGGCAATCATGCCTCTTGCATGCTATGAAGCCGCTTTTTTCACCATCACAGAGCTTTTCAACGATCCACGCCAGACCAAATTCAATGGCGCACCCATGGTGCTCGACCGGGAGACGGAGAGGGCGTGTCTTCTGTCCCGAGAGAAGCTGACCGGCATCGTCACGCAGGTGTTGGATATAGCTGATCTGGCTGAAAATCCCTGGACGAACTCCGAGACAGGGATAGAATGCGATGTGTGCGGAGGTATCGAAGATTCGGAGAGACAGGTGATTGAACAGACGTATCGGTCACTCGAGCTCGACATATTTCGCGATTTCTGGACGAAATCGGTGAACTCCAGGTCGATGGACACTCTCAAAAAACTCAGAGGCCGCCTCAGTCCATGTTGCGATCCACGACTACGGAGCTTCGATCAAGAGGTCTGTCAGAAGATTTGGAATAGGCTGCCGGAAGCTTGTGGATACGCAGATTGGAACGCAGTGCTCGAGGCGCAGGCGAAATCTTCAGGTGTCTAGCGATCCATAAAGCCTCCTGAGCGTTATTACCTGAAAATGTGGATAATTAGAACACGGTGTTTAGATATGTGTATATGTACAGTAGTTTACCTTGTTCGCTGACATTGTCGTACCGACGTGAGATGGCAAGGTGCAGACGCAAAGTTGTAGGTCCAGGTTTGTTGTTGTGTTTCCCGGGCCAGCGATAATGCATCAGGCCCGTCCGTCGACGTCTGACTCTTCAAGCTTGCCCATCTACATAATTCTTTCATAATCTCATAACACACTCAATCGAGGCTGACGTTCGTTTCAATTTTCACTTTCTGCACCATCTGCGTCGACTCGAAGTACAGCTCGCGCATCCCTTGGTCTTTCATCTACAAAGGTACGGACAGAAGCACCTACCTCATCCATTCATCTGTTAGTGAACGACGCGTTTGACGCGTCAATATACACCTCGCAGCTCCTCTTCTAATACATCGACGACGACATGGACTTGTGGCACCCACCCGCCAAGCGTTCACATAGCGACTGCGATTCCGAATGCGAGCCGCGCATGCTAGGTGACCTGGGCCAGCCCTATCCCCCGTTCTCGCGCACATCTTCCGAGTTCTGGTTTGACGACGGCAGCATCATCATTGTATGCGGTGATACGGGATACCGTGTCCACAAGGGCGTGCTTGCATTTAACTCGGCGGTTTTCAAAGACATGTTTGCACATGGGGACGCTGATCCGAGCTGCAATGAGATGCTGGATGGTTGTGTCGTGGTCCGGCTGGACGATGAATCGGATGACATGCTGAAGCTGCTTCGAGCACTGTATTCTCGAAAGTGGGTGCTGATGTTGTTTCTCCCCCCACCCGATATATTGAAGACAAGATGTAGATTTGCCAGAGGCAAGACCGTGATCACCTTCGAGCTGCTCAACTCCCTCCTCAAGCTCTCCACCAAATACGCATTCGACGAGCTCCGCTCCGAGCTCGTCGAGCACCTCATCCTCATGTTCCCCTCCGAGCGTGCCGATTACGCCCAGGATAAAGCCCGCACGATCCTCCCCGCAGACTACGACCCCGCGATCGCCGTCGAATTCGGCATCTCCTACAATATCCCCGCCATCACGCCCACCGCCTGCTTCGAAGTCGCGCTCTGGAGCCTGCCCAAGCTGCTCGACGAGGGCTCGGGCTTCATCCATCTCTCGACCGCGCCGCAGGTCAGCAACACGCTCAAGTGGTTCTTCGCGGACGAGCCGGGCGTGTACGTGCTGCGCATCGCGTACGACGGCGTCGAGAAGGACATCAGGTGGGAGGATCCCAAGGCGGAGGTATGTGGGCCGCGCGGTGGGGAGGGCATGTTCCCGCACCTGTACAACGGGCTGAAGCTTGGGAAGAATGAGGTCGAGAGCGTGGTGTTTTGGAAGAATGAGGGCGGGTTTGATGAGGCGTTGCAGAAGGCGGAGGGATGGCTTGTGTATTGAGCAGCTTGGTACGTCAGGAATGTCTCTGGATGATTATGGCGATCCATTAACGTCTATCTAGCCGACAGACACTTTATTCTTAGAATCGAGAAGGAAGAGCTGGCTTCATATAACTTGTAAATAGCAATGCGAAGACAGAATTAGGATAATCGCAAATTACAGCAATCATGACTCTAGAGTAGATAGAAGCCCCTTCCATACGAAATCCCGCGCATTTCCACCCGACTCCGCGTACTTCGCCATGAAAAGCTCGTCATTGTTGCTCTCTGCATCATGCCATTAGTGGTTGCGCGCAGCATAATGGAAAAGCGACTCACGGGTATGAAGCGTCTTGTTTTTCATCCAGACTTCGAATAGCGATGCCGCCTCGTCGACGCTCAGCCGGTCTGGAACGCGCATCATCTCAATGCCCTTGGTGAACTCCAGGATTTCAGGTGCGATCTTCACGAAGGGAGACGGCTTCAGCCACGGCTGGAGGCCGAGCGCGTGACGTAGCTCGGTGGAGAGCTTGAACCTGGTGTCGGCGGTGGATAGCGCGCCGACGACAGCACCGCGGGCCTGTAGCGAGCGACTTCATGAGAAACAATTCAGTGGAGAGATACGACGGTAAGACGTACAAATGTCTTCTGGCCACTGGCGTAGTCAAGAAGAAGGCGGGGCATGGACAGATGCCACGCCTTGATGGCGGAGAAATGGGGCGAGCGGTACGTGCTCTCGGAGAACAGCGCCTGGAAGTCGTCTATGGCCAGAAGGACTGGGAACCTGAAACAACAGATAATTAGCTCAATCCGTGTTGTTCAAGACATGGGCGGCGTACTGAGTCTGCTTGCCAAGCTCTTCCATGAGCGCTGTCAATACAGTCGGTGCCACCAGTTGGTCCTTTAATCCAACGTCGATGAGTTCGACAAGTGGGGTCCCAGCCGGTACAGGATCACGGCGCTCAATTTCGATGGGCGCCGAGGTCTGCAGTCTCTCCAAAGTGCTTGGGTTGACGGTCAGGAAGCGTTGGAGAGTCTGGTATGCGAAGATTGGTTGCAGGTAGGTCTGTGTGCGCAGGTCGTAGTAGTAGGGCGATGATGAGTTGACGAGGTTTATGGCTACGAGAACAATGAGCCATCCATAAAGCTAGGAATAAACGCAGGAAAGTAAATCTACCTCGCGGAATGTACATCACAATCCAGTCTGCTGAAGAGGCATACTCGACTGCTTGCAACAAAAGATAACTTTTCCCGCAACCAGGGGATCCAGCTTTCACGAAAGGATTAGCTAGACGCGCTGGGCATAGAGTAGTAGCAGGCACTCACCAAGCACAATCCTGTTGTGTTCACTAGACTGCTGCTTTGCTTGTTGCAATCTATCCGCCACTTTGAGTGTAACGTCCCTGACTACAGACGTCCGCTTCGGCAGAAGACGGTACTGCGAACCTCAGTGAGCATCAAGCGACCGCCGCTATACATATAGCAGCACACACCTCAAGTAGCATTGACTTCGGCAAACCGAACACTCGCGCAGCATCATTTTCCGGCATCGGGAACGCCAATGCCTTCGAAACGTAAGTTGGGGTCATACGATCCTGCAAGTTGCCGTGTCAGTTGAGCTCAGGTGTATGAGATAAATATCTGTACGAACGGCATGGAAGAATGGGAAGTTCATCTCAGTCAGACTCTGCGTTTGGAACACAGGGTGCGAGAGCTGGGAAGGCGACATTGGGTTCCAAGTCTAATGGGGCATGAATGGTCATGCACAGCGCAGAGCTCGAGGACGCAAAGCTACTGACACCCAGCCTCTTTTCGCGTTTCACTGCACCCCGTTCACCATTGCGACCCTTACCTTTGAACCCCGTAGCTACAAGATAGGTAGGTAAGCATGAGCACTGGGCGAGTAGTGTAGCGTGTTACTTACAGCTCTGTTTGGCAATCTTCGACTTCTTCGACGGTTGGGCAGCATATCCGCGCGCCTGCTGTGCTATCGCGAACGACGGTCCTGCATTGCGGGGAAGACCAGACAGTGCGCGAGTCGCTGTTGCGAGCGTCGACATAACGGGCCGCTCTCGACGTCGGGAATGGGATGCAGACAACTTTTGGGTGGCCGGCAACGGCCGAACATCAGGTGCGGCGCGCCGTCACGTGGCGGACGCGTCTTTTACGTCTTTGGCGCCGGTTCGCAACTCGAACTTTCCAACAAATGGCTTCCTCCTCCCGCTTGCCCAGGCTTCAGCTCTCCTCCTCTCCCGACCACCATCCGGCACAGCTCCCGACACTCTCGAAGACCATCATGCCGGCGTCATTCGGCTCGACGATGAGCCTCAAGCGCAAAGCCTCGCCCGACGAGGACGCTGCGCCGCGCAAACTGGCTGCCATCGCGGAAGGTGGCGCCCAACGCCCGACACAACCGCTGAGAAACAACCGCTCAGCGACGAATGTAGCG
>SFCI01000417.1:0-21925 GCA_004681135.1 Hericium alpestre | reverse complement strand
GGGCGAGGGCCCGCGTGCGGAGCGCGAGCTCGACGGATCGAGACGGCCTTGGAGCGCCTTGTTGTGCAGGTTGAAGGGCAGCGGCGCGTTCACGTTCACCATTTTGCTGTGTGCGCGGTTAGTGGGCTGCGGGTGTGGGTAATGGATGGAAGCAGCGCACCCTTCCTTCGAGCGCACGATAACGCCGAGCCGCTCTTTCATGCGGTCCTGGTCGACAGGGTGCGCGTGTCGCTGCGGGGCACTTGGAAGGCGTCAGTGACAATGGCCTTCTGCGGTGAGGTGAGAACAGACACGCACGGCTCCTCTGTGACCGGTAGGATAAGACGCGAACGCTCGTCTGGTCCATCCTGGATGTGTGTTAGTGCCTCGGTAAAGACGGAGCAGGGACGACGTACCGAGCTGTCTGAACGTTTCTTGAAGCAGCAGGAGAAGGAGAAGACTTGGGAGAGGAAGGACATGCAAAACTTGGTGGCGATAAGGCGAGAGGAGACAAGCCAAAGGAGTCGACCGAGGCGGGAACCAAGCCCACCGACGCTGCTGTTCCTAATCGAGGCACGCGCCGCCCGCGCCGCCGCTTCCGTCTTGCCGTGTGCCTCGTGTCTTCCTGCCTTTCTTACTTTCATTCATTCACCGTCGTCGCTGTCTCCGCCCTTCGCATTGCCGTTGGTGACTACAATTCATCTCTTTGGTATCAAAGGTACGTCTGGCTGATTTGTGCACCGATCCCAAAATCATGCATGATATCTTTACCAGCAGTTGTCATCACCGTGACACGAACTGCATACACGAAGACGATGTAACGGTATGACAAGAATAAGAGTCGGAAGCGAACAGGCTTCATGTAAATCAGTTCTATTCGTGTTATACGACTAGCTCTCTGTTCAGGGTCTTCCAGGCTATTAGGCCCCAGGCCCGACGTTCTTCGATGGGCTCGTACGGCATCTCGTATGGCTTCTGTACCAACATAGCGAAGATGAATATTATCCCTATGCCACGAACATCGGACTCTACAGCGACAGTTGTACTGATGAAATCGTGTCTTGTTTCGCAGTCACGCCGCAATGGTACGTGGCATCGTCCTCGTGAATCGTGTTTTGATCTCTGCCTCATGCAGCAGCATGGTCACCTGTGGTCGTGCGGCGAGGCATCCCCTCAGCCTCACCAACAGCGAGCTTGTGATTGGCATCGAGGACGCCGGTGATGCTGACAGATATAACCTCTTCGACCAAAAACGACTGGCCGATGATAGGCTGATAGCAGCACACCACAGTTCGCCGTTTTCGCGCATGTTGGCCCTCGCGCGCGCTCGCGGAGGCTCGCGGCTCTCGACTCACCTGGTGCGTTTTGAAATCAGATGCGCTTCTTCTGACAGGCAGCCCGGCTCGCTGTTCCCCTGCCCCCCGGAGATGGCCTGATGCGAAGACGCCCGCTAACACCGTCCTCTGCGCGTCGATAATCAGCGAATGTGCGCGTTGAGTCTTTGAGAAAGCTCGCCCGGATCGCCCAGGATCAGTGTGCTCGACGCGGGCAAATGCGCGGCGCGCTCAGTCAGCCAGGCCGTCTTGTGATGCTGCAGCACGACCTCATCGTGTCCGATCGTTCTCATATATTTCGTGCTGTGAGTGCGTTTGGCCGTCTGCAGCGGCGGTGCGCAGTGGCTGGTGAACGAATGAGCCGCCACGTGTGAGCGAACATTAGGTTCGCGGCGGTCGAAGGCGGGGGTGGTTCGTGTGGGAACGTTCTCGATCTTCGTTATGGCAGGGTACTGGGTCGTTCCCGAAGGTAGACGCTGTGCAATCAATGTGCATCAACACCACAAGAACGCTTTTGTCCTCCCACTGGCATGTGCTTTGAGGGTATTGCTGTTCATCTCTTCCTTTGGGTTCTGATCCGACACGCGCTTGGCTCCACGAAAGGCCTGTGTTTCCCCGCATGTCAGTTGTTTCCCTGTACGCGCGCGATCTGTTCATGCGCGGGGGGGGCGAGTGGCAGCGGTAAAATGAGTTATTTTACTCCCACAACAATGGCTTGAGCGGGGATGGAATGTGGTGGACACAGATGGAGTGCGCGAGGGCTGGTTTCCGAGGCCTGGTCGCGGGATTGGAAGGATGGAGTCGCGTGTGCCTGAGACGCGCGGGGATACTTCGGTCACGTGTGGGTGTATTGATACGCTCCTCAGCAAATACACCGTCTTCGTTTCCGCTCCGTATCTCTCCTCGCTTTCGCTTTGGCGCACCTGGAACGTGTGGCCAAGGGCATTGAGCGGACTGGATAGCGTTTAGAGTTTGGGCTGCGTGGTTATCTGGGTAGGAATCGCGTTCTGAGAAGAGAAGCGGACTCTCAGGACGAACTTTGAAAAGAGCTTTTTCATCGGACCTTCGTGCAGATTGTGATCACCCCGACGTGGGACGCGTTGTCCTGCGTGTCTTTACAAACCCTCTCCCCCGTCATAACCTCCCTCCTCCCCTTCTCCCCATCCGCCATGGTCGCCAGTGTCAACGACGAGCTCTACACCCCTTTCCCCAGGATCACCCACATCGATGAGGGCTTCCAGTCCAGCGAGGAAGGTTCAGAGCTGCACTCACCCATTTTTGAGCAGCCGTTTCTGCACTTATCCCCGGCAGGTGAGTTAGTACTCCCTCCGCGCTTTATCGAGCCTGCTTTTATGTACAACGCATGCTGACGAACTGTAAAAAAGCCCGATATCAGGGAATTGACCCCGCACATCTCCCAAATACCAACAACCTTATCACCTCGTCCTTCCAACATGACCAGTTCTTCGACCCCGACTTGCGCGACGGCGCTCACATGATCGACGGCCTCCCAGGTATTTCTCTCAGCCCATATAATACCGACTTGCACGTCGCGTCCTTTGCGTCATCGGCCTCCTTACTTGGCTCGCCGCCACGATTTTTGTCGATCCCTGACGCAAGCTATGACGACTACACCTCTCCACCCGACCGCTCGTACCCGCTTCCCCAGCCCGGCCTGCCCACTCCTTCGTCTGGGCCACGCGCACCCGTGTCCATGACCGTCGAGGAGGCCCCAACGTCGTCGTCTGCAGCCTCAACCGTGCGCCAATCTTCACCCGATGCCAGCGCATCCAAGTCCACGCGCGGCTCCCGCAAGGACATCTCGAATGTCGTGATCGCCTGCCGCCAATGGTGCGTTCTTCCTGTCATCGTGACTCCCGCCGGGGCCTGACGGTGCCTTTACAGCCGTGCACGCAAGATTCGCTGCGACTCGACGCGGCCGGAATGCAACAACTGCGTCCGACGTTCTAACGAATGCATCTATGATGCCGTACCCAAACGGAGGGGCCCTGATAAGCGTCCTGGGACCCGCCAGCGGTCTTGCAAAAAGCGCCCGACCGATGGATCTGCCCCGCACCCGAAGAAAAGGCGAAAGACAGAGTCGACAGACGACCATCCATCGTCCTCGCCTGTGCTTAAAGCGGATCCGCTGCTCCCGTCCTCGCTGCAGGCCACACGCCAGGAGAAGCCCGAGCCTGAACTTCGTTTTGCCGGTGCAGACGAGTCGTTCAACGACAACACGTTTCGCGGGCTCGAGCCTGACGGCTTCTTCGGAAAGGTGAGTCTCATGGCTTCTAAATTGGGTGCGAGTCTCATGCTCCTTCTCGAAGAGGCGGTCGGCCCCGAGCTCGCGCCGGACTATGGCGTCCCTGCTGGACCGCGATTCTACCACCAAGAGCTCATCCCGCCCTTTCGATTTTGACGTGCACTCGCCCTCGTTCGACGACCTCCGCCCCCTTTCGATACCCCCGGCCCCCTCCACTACGGAATTCTCTCGACGGCTGTGGTGGAACAATCTGCTTGAAACCTACTCCACCACCCGTGAGCAATCGTGAGTTTCGCACCGTCGCGCAGCGGCCAATTGACCCATGCCCCCTACAGTATAAGCCTTATTACTTCTGATTTCACACTCCTGTGAGTCGTGGCATAGCATGTACCCGTACAGCCTGCTGATTCGACCCGCCAGATTCAACACAAGCGGGTACTGGCTTTCGTTTTTACATCTTCCATTCTTTTTTCGAAAGTTGTTCGATGAGCAAGAGCGGCTTACGGTGCAGCCCGCGTTGGTGTATGCCGGACTGGCGCTGGCGCTGCTGATGAAAGCAAGTGAGCTCGAGGGTGGCCAGCGCGTTCGCGACCGCGCCGTCATGTACCGGGACAGTGCCCAAGCATCCCTCGAAGCGTCGTGGAACACGAACTGGATCGACCTGGGGCTGGCCGAAGCGGCTATGGTATTTATCCCGCCGATCGATCCGCGGATGCGCACTGACACGCACGCCGTAGATGATCGCCCTCTTCGAGACTTGCGCACACCCCGACTACTCAGCCGCGCGCGCCGAGTCCGCGCTCGCGTTCCTCGACAACATTGTCCGCGCGCTCCGCCTGACGTCGCTCGACGCGCACGACCCCAGCACACTCGAGCCGACCACGCACGGCGCGCGCAAGGCGTGCAACTGCATCAACCTGCCGCAGGGCAGCCAGGACGGGCTGACGCTCTCGTTCATTCCCGCGTGGGACCCGGACTGGTCGTACGCGGAGACGCAGAACGAGGAGACGCGCCGTCTGTGCTGGAGCGCGCTCATGCTCGCGGCGAACCACACGGTCGCATGTGCTGCACTCCAAAGGAAATCGCGTGATCTGTTCCTAAACGACTCTTCTAATGTGAGCGCACATGGCTTTGTCCTTGTTGCCATGTGATATTGACCCGCGTGCAGTTCAAGCTGCTGTTCCCAGGCGAATATTATCAGCGCAATTCTACGCAATTGACGAAGGGATCGAGCAAGGACAGCGTGTGGGCGCTGTATTGCAGGAGCATGCTGCTCTGGAACTCGTGCATGCAGTTCCAGAACGATGTGCTGGACAACGACATGAAAGCCCAGATCGCCGTCGCCATTTTCGTGGAAACCAACGCTGTGGATCAGGCCCTGGACGCACATATCTGTAATATCGACACCTCTCTCATATACATGAGCAGAGAGTTTATTTGCAAGTGCGTTGGCCTCTCGAGGATATGTGATTCTGCCTTGCTGACGGTCATTTACAGTACACGCCTAGCTGTGACTCATTTGATGAGACGGTAACTTTCAACTTGTCGCCGTTACTGCTACATCACGCTGATTCAGACCAATCATAGCATTCTTCTGGACCTTGATGTGACTGCACGACCAGTATGGAATCGCAGACTTGCTGAGGAATGGCGTACGTGATCGATTTATAAACGTTCGCTGCGAGATCTAACATGTCGTTCAGTATACTATCAAGACGTGGTGGCTCGGAAAATGAAAGCTTCTGTGAACGGCCTGGGCAAGAACCACGAACACCCCTTCCTCAGACGTCCGGCTCTCATCAGCTGGTTCACGAGCCAGGTCGCCATGTGCGTTTTCTTTATCTGCCTCAATTTTCTGATCCTGACCCTCTCCTTGATCCAGGTGTCTGAACTTATGGAGCGGCGATCATACCTTGCTCAAAGCCCTTGAATTGGCGAAGTCGTTCCTCGTCCCTCTTGAGGCTCTCAATATTCTGTGGCCATGTGAAGGTACGCTTCTGCAGATCAAGTTGTTCTCCCCGTCTAATCAGATGGTATCATAAAGTATGGCAAGAACAATGTCGCGACCTGCGAGCCCAGCTCAAAGAAGCCTGTACCGTCTCTGAAATCGGCCTGCCTGTCGAACCTCATCTCTCCTTACCGCCAGCGATATACCGCCTCGGGACGTGATTCTGGTGTTTCCTCTACTGTCTGGGTCGGCGACACCTTATCTTCAATGTACGTTTTTAGCATTGTAGCTCTGCCGTGTAATTATATTGCTCTCCCTGGTTGGTTATTTCGGCGTTATTATCGGTCTCTGTATATACCAACTTACCGTAGGACGTGCCTCGCCAATACATACGGTACCTTTTATTGTTCAGATGATGAATAAAGCAGAGCTTTCAGTGCTGTGTTTCTCGATGCGTTCAATCGTAGACCTTGCAATGTCTGACGTACACCGATCCAGCACCATCTACCCAATCGTAGTCCGTTGACATCACCTCTACCCATCCTGCCCCTCGTGTGCGCTTCAACGGCGCGAACTATCCCGCATTTAAGGTGGCCTCCGCCCTCAAGAGATCCCACCACTTGGCGAGGAGCATGTGCGCCCGCTCGCGGAATCGAAATTCCTCCTCACGGGGGATTGTCCCGTCCTGCAGGAGGGTGATTTGTCGAACGACCCTCCCGATCCTAGAGTATTGGAAGCCACATTCAACCGCGTCAGTGACAGAACGGGGAATGTATCTGGGAGTAAGTGATGCCTACATTAAGATATTCGACGGTCATGTCGTACTGTTCGATGGTCATGAAAATGCGGTCGCAAAAGGGCATGTCCTGCCGCCTGGAGATCAGTGGCTTGATGCAACGGCGCATTGGGCGCGTAGCAGAGTCCGTACGTCTGGATTTATGGTTCCCTGCCGCCTGGGGAAGAACCTCGTCTTGAGGTCCGTTCTCCATTGCATGACCTGAAGCTTGGCCGCCTCTTGGTCGAGCGCCGGCGCTGGTAGCCCATGAGCCTGTCACTTCAGGACGCACGCAGAATGACCGACACTCACAGTCATCGTTCGCCATATCCNTCACAGGCTATGTGGAAGCAGGAGCCTGTCTGCCGAGCGCCGTGCGTTCGAGTCCAGCAATAATATTTTAGAGCCTCGACGGGCGTTGCAGAGGGGGGAGGGCTTGATTGGTTGTCCCAAGGCATTTACGACTGCGGCGATCGTGGGAAGGCAGGACCAGGTTAGTTACTGACGTGGCGACGTCTCGGAAGTTCCTACGACTGCGTCCCATGGTGGGCAGTTCTCCGGAGTCGTATATCTGAGTAGGAGCTGGAACAGAAGAAAACTTGAACGTGCTCATAGAACAAGAACCCGCGAGTCCAATGATGTTATGCGGATGAGATTGCAGCAAAGAAAAACTGAATATTCATGGTTTTGAGGCCATCGCGACAAATCGGGGAGCCCATGAAGCATATGGTAGGAGAGAGCATTGAAAAGCGCTAAGACGACATATCGACGATACCAAAACAAAGATAAGGAAGTGAGATCGAATACATACAACGCGTAGACACGATTATAACAACACT
Organism: Hericium alpestre; assembly: GCA_004681135.1. Taxonomy (NCBI): domain Eukaryota; kingdom Fungi; phylum Basidiomycota; class Agaricomycetes; order Russulales; family Hericiaceae; genus Hericium; species Hericium alpestre. Next base: position 14,784 of record SFCI01000417.1, on the reverse strand, counting down.
CGCAGAGTACCCGCATCGGTCATCTCTGCAGATCATCAACAACCGCACAACGCATAATTCGTAGGAAGCAAGTACGAGCTGACATACACTATTGTTTACGCATAATAATCCTGGGCATGCGTGTTTGCGCCCTTGCGCCTCTATGCCTCCGACATTGTAACGTCTGGGAGTGCTGACGTGTCTGCATCCGCATCGGCCAACAGGTGATCAACGGTGGTGCCGTTGGTCTCGAGTTCCGCGGCGACAGGAGCTGCCTTGGCCTCTTCCGCATCCATCTTTGTGTCGTCCGTAGTCGTAGCCTCCGGCACGTCCTTTTCGGGACTCTCGCTGATCTTTGTATCAGCGGGAGCCTCCGACTTTTTCTCGGCCGTGCCGTTCGCGGAGGCAGGAGCTTCGGTATCCTTTGCTGCGTTCAAGATGGCTTGCCATTTGTTGATAAGCACACGGGCTCGATCGCGGAACTGGAATTCCTCGTCCCGCGGAATCTTTTCTGGGGCCGTCAGGTAAATGTGTCGCATCACTTTGCCGATTTTAGAGTACTGGAGAGGATCGTTGAGTCAGCAAAGGGGAAAAAAGGGAGTCAACTTGCGCAGGAATAGGAAATAGATTTACCGAAAGATACGTCAAATTCATCTTATCGTACTGTTCAATCGTCGTGAACAGCTCGTCACAAGCTGGCATGTCCTGCAAAGCGGTTTGTATACTGAATCTTGCACAAACTTATGGATCAATACGCACTTCAGGCTTTGCCTCCTTGTGTTCGTTAAGGAATGTCTTCTGAAGCTTCGTTCGCCATTCCTTGACCTTCACCGCCTCGGGATCGCTAGCCAACGCTTGGAACATGAGACGCATCAGTGAACGCTCATCATAAAATCGAGGAGTACGCACGATCTTCGTCCTTTTCACGTTTGGCCTTCTTCGCCGGCGGAGGCGACGTCTGCTTGCTCGGCCCGGCATCCTCGTCTCCTTCAGCGTCGCCACCGTCATCTTCGGATTCGACCATGGCCTTAGACTTGACGCCGTTTTTCTTGCCCTTAGCGCTGACGGGAGCCTTCTTCTTCGACGCTGGCTCAGCAGACTCTTTCTTCGCCTTGCCCTTGGCCTTGGGCTTCGCCGCCTCAGAATCGCGCTTCCGCTTTTTGGGCTTCTTCTCCTCCTCGTCATCACCGTCCGCGTCGGCTTCGCGATCAATCGACTCGTTTTCGAGCTGGTCGACCTCTTCGTTCGCCTCTTCTTCAGCGGCTTCAGCACGCTCGCTTTCCATCTTTTCTTCCCATTTGGAGGGGTCCAGCGCGATGCGATAACCTGTAAGGAGCTCGCCGGACTTCTTATAAGGCTCGTTAATGTACGCCTCAATCTCGTGCGTCTGCAGCTTCGAGATGTCCTTGGAGACCAGCCAAGCACTGCAAACAGCGATCGATCAGGATACAATGTGCATGAAAAGTACCATGAACACGCACTGCTCCCCCCTTGGGAAGAACCTCACGCAGTAGAAATTTGACTTCTTGTGCTGCGGGCGCTCCCGCGCCACGTCCGCAGGGACGGTATCGGGATCTATAACCTGGATACAAAGAGGAGAGGCGTGGTGAAGTCTCTGTGCATGGATCAGAAGCAGCGACGACATACCATGCCAGGCCAAGGCGGATAACCGCGTACTTTCGCGAGCACCACGTCGCGGTACTCGTACTTGGTATCCTTTCCAGCCTTGGACTTTTTGTTCATTGTGAAATGGACGCGTTTTCTGCGAGGAAATGTAGGACGCGAAGGCGGGGACGCGACGCAAGGGTCCGTTGAGTGAAGCAGGGAGTGGTCCTGGTCTAAGTTGCACTCGGCTGTTCCCTTGCGCGGTGGCGCCGTTTACCACGCTCGTGCCGTGACGCAGGCCCGTGCACGCGAAGTTAATCAGTGCCTCGTGTCAATTAACGCCTCCAGTTTCTCATAATTCAATTTTTCTATAGTATCATGGTAACATCGGCTCACTGAAGTATCAACATCTCCCAGCATCTTCGGGAATGTGAGCTCAAAGACAAAGTTTAAGTCCAGCGATACGTCGATCTCGTGACCGGTTCGGTTCGGGCCGCAGACTGCCGCAGACCACTCAGCGGCCCTCCCGAAAATCCGACATACCACCTGGTGAAATGCTGCGGAAAGCATATGAACGACTCGATCTACTGAGCATCGTCGGGGCAAACAGTACCGTGGAGTAAGAGTGGTCAGGAATGCATATCGCCGAGCACTAGTAGAAAGTAGGCATATAAGGGATCCCTTCCATGGCGCCATTTATTCTAAGCAAAATATTATTCGTTAACGTTGGCAACACTGAAGGATTTCTATAAAGACCCGAGGACGCGGGGGTCACGGTAGGGAAATGAACCTACTTCGCCAGAAAGGTGCAGCTGGGCATACTTGACTACACAGGAAATGAAGCATCTCGAACGACGGGTGTCATAATTTACGGCGAGCTCACGGGCAGTATTCGAATGAGACAGCACATATCCTTGGGGTCGTGAAAACGACAAACCATCGCGCGCTTTGATAACCCCTAAAACAGAGTGAGGGATTATGGCGTGAATTGTAACGTCAGGTAAAGGTCCCGGAACACGAAGTGAGGTAGCGCATCAGAATGTTGGTCGTCGATTTACGCCTGATTTAACGAGAGCTCTGATGATGCTTTCAATGAACGCAAGATGTGATTCACCATCGAGACATTGATGCTCTTCGTCACTGGTTGGCATGCATAGATTGCAGCTGTCAAGCTGCGAAACGACCTCAGTATTTCGAAGACAGAGCCATCGAGAAGATTCCGCATTTCAGCTGTATGAAAATCGTGTAGACGCTATGGTAGATATGTTGAGCATTGTCCCAGTTATGCCACTCAAACGAAAATGGCTCAGAATCCTCGCAGGAGAGCGGGATACTCCTGCAGAAGAACAAGGGTCATCTAAGGGAGCACCCTCTGCGAATTTTCGGTGGATAAGGTTGATTGAACGCACTGTCAACGAAGTTCCCACCACTTAGCACCGCAGGTGAGCTGCAGTGCGCCACGGCGGTGTCGGCTGTCGTCGTCCGCAAGAGAAGAGAGGAAGTGCGAGTATTGAGAGGCCCCGTAGAACGTTAAACGAGTCGATCCTGAGGCACGATGGTTGAGTAAGCGGCTACTCTGCCTTTGGGAGGTTACGTAGAATGAGCACGCCGTGGCATGGACGTCCCCGCTCACGACGCAATCCTTGCAGAAGAGGAGATGTATCATCTAGGAGGATGGGTCGTCGTGAACGAGGTTCATTGGGAACGCACTGACAACTTGAATAAGGTCCCATCATGCATCACCCAGCACCGAGAGAAATCTCGCCACACCTGCTAAGGCCATCCTCAACCGCAGGACACGAGCAGCGGGGCACTGGAGGCATCGCAGGAGGAGCGGCAGGAGTTGGTACAGGGCGCCCGGTTGATCAGGCTGCGGNTACAACGGCACATTGCCCCGATGGATCATCACATTTGGGCCGCTAAATCGACACAATCTCCGGCGCATTTCGGCACGATTANCCATGAAGCCATGTTNGTAGAATNTAAGATCGCCCGACGACACATCTCGTGGACGAAATTGTATTTGGACNTANTCCAGTCAAGTTTGCCTTGAAACTGGGCTTTCAAGATTCCAGCNAGATTCCAGCCAAGCTCATTGCTCAGCGGNNACCGGGGCAAATGATGTGCCTCNTGCACCCGTGGTTTGATGGANAATTTGTTGCTCGCCTCGAGACCGCCGCTTGNANGCAATGCNCAAAGATGGCTAAATTAGTGGCTCCCACAGATGTTCCGCTTCTGTANCCNGAGACANGGGAGTANGATAGCATGACCGACATAAAATAAGCAACATTCTCAGCGCCTGGTNTCTTCAGTATCACCTGCTGTCGCTGGCCTAAGNATCTNCATGCCGAAATGTTGGCNCTGGGAAGTTGGATNGGGTGANTGNGTCTCNTGGGGNNTCCGCCGGATCGTACACCATACGAAATNGATATTTAGGACNCACTTGGAGAGAGNNTTGNGGCCTTCTACGATGCCGCCATCGGTGAGCCTATCGGCAATATGGAAACCGCGGTGACNTCGGAATGCCANGAGCNACCGCGATGGCGGCGGAGGTGGACCGTCGATTTCAATGGTTGTATCGGGATCTGAGCGCCGANNTGTTCGAAAAGCAGAGCATNGNTCCAAATCNTTGAACAATNCGGTCATNATNTCCTNGCGAGAAAGTNAGATGCCTTCCTAGCTTGNTTNACANNTATTAAACGAGCTCGCGATCCCTGTCATATCGATGAAACGTCATTTACTCACNGGNGGAGCAAAGAATNTTGGGCTACGTATTGGAAGANNCAGGGCTCCCGGCCTCTGGATANCNGACGAAANCACATTCCACATTTCGCAGGTCGAGTCCCCGATGTCCGCTGGGCGTCANGACATATTNCAGAAATNCCCAGGGCACCAGAATCTACACCGCATTGTGACGAGAAACAGGTGAGTTGTTCCGGCATCACGACAGATAACGCGTTTCACCGCACGGCGCAGGCCTAGGGCTGCGACAATTCCCCAACACGAAGTTCGGAAGTCCTGATCTTCTATTCTTGTGCACAGAAGACGGGCGCGCAGCCTGCAGGGCAAAAGATACAGCGGGAACTCGGGCGACCAGAAAAGGTTTAGCTCACGAGCAAAGGCATTGTCCGGTTTGGGTGCCTGTTCGTGCTGACGAAATCCAGCAAGATCCAACCACGGGCGTGGAAGGCGGCTGAGCTCCGGACGATTGTGAACCCTCATGAAAAGGACAGAATGATACGCCTTGACGCATTTGTACATCTGACAAAGACATAGAAAGCGCCTGATGCGAGAGTTGTCGCAGGTCGGGACGGTGTGGCAGACGAAGACGTGAAACGCAGCATATTATATATGTCCTTTTTACGTAGGATGATGGGGTGCGCAATTGTCAGAGCTGTCAGCTGCTGATATTCCTATCAAAGCAAGCCGAGATACGATAAACGGCTCTCACTGCAAAGAGGATGAAGAAATCGGGGTTAGACACACTGTCACATCCAGACAACCACCGAACCTACCTGAGTCTTCGAAACAAATCAAGGTCGAAGTCATCGATTACCAAATTGAACTTGGTGGCGAAGGCGACTAGCGGAGTTGGAAACGGGGGGGCATTGCCGAGGCGGCATCTTACTGGTTCCCTCTCTTCTCTTCGTGTTCATCACCTTGCACAACTGACTAGGCACACGCATCACCATGTTTGAGCCTATCCGTGGAGGAACCCGCGGCGGACAGGCTGAGTTCAAATGGGCGGATGTCTCTGCAGACAAGGACCGAGAGGTGCGTACTGATCTAGCGTTGTGGTGGAAGCAGCTTCTCAATTCATTTGTCAGAATTATCTTGGACATAGCGTCAATGCTCCGACGGGTCGCTGGCAGAAGAACAAGGATGTTCATTGGTATAACCGTGACGTGAAGATGACGGATGCAGAGCGAGACGAGGAGATCCGTAAGATCAAAGAGGCGGAGGCCGAAGCCCTATCAGTTGCTCTGTGCGTTCTTTCCTCATTGTTGCTTCTTGCGCGCTCAATCTTATATTATCCCCCAGTGGCTTTGGGCCGTCTCTGAAGACTGGCACCGCTGCTGGACCCACCTCAGGTGCAAACTCGATACCCACAGGTGCTCCGAAGGGAGAGGCTGCTGAGAGCGGGGATGCTGACAAACAGAAGAACCTCGAGAAGGAAGAGAAACGTCGACTCAAAGCAGAGCGAAAAGCTTTGAAGCAGGCGCAAAGGGAGGAACATCGTGCTGAACGACCGCGTCGTCGGCGCCATGAAGGCGACGATGATACTCACGACCGAGACTATCGTACACGGCGAGACCGATGGCGGTCGAGGTCTCCTGTTCCGCGCGACTCCAAGGACTATCGTTCAAGATATCCAGGATCGCGACACTCCTATAGTCGTTCACGTTCACCTGTCTATGACGATAGACGTTCGGATAGTAGAGCAAAGGACGCGCCATCGGAACGAGTGCGGGATAGGGACCGAGATCGACGTCGATACGAGCGGGATGATCGGGAAGCGGCGCGCTCATCTCATCGTGAACGCTTTTGAGGTCTCTTACTGGAAATTCGTCCCGCTTGTAGGTACGATTGTTATACAACCCTGTTTACGATATGTTCATGAAAATACCCCCAGACCGGTTTTCTGCACTTTTGGTTTTTTATGCGTCTTGAGTATGATCTATCTGGACTTGGTCGCCGCGCTTGTCCAGTAAAGCGCCTATCTGTGTGTCGTCGGGCCAAGCGACTTCTCCGACCCCCACAATACTCAACTGTCACCCTATGGTTCTTCATAACATTTGTTTTCCATGGTCACCGTGGAGTATACCCGATTCAGGCCATCGCAGCAGACACGGATCTTGTCTACCTGGCGTTCATCACAGAACACTTTTCCTTGCTCGACCTTCGACATCACGCGATAGTAGATGACGAAGCGGAGAGACGGGATGACTTTAGGAACGATTCTATTCAATCACTGGAAGTCGTGATTTCGAGGAATACGTGATCCCAGGCATGTCGTAATACGACGAAGACCTTATTGCCACAAGGAACCGGCGCTTTTCGCAGGCTCGGGCATTAAGACAGCTCAAGGCACAGTATTCGTTTCTATCCATAGTAAAATGGGTATCGCATTCCCTTCCTCCGCCCTGCAGGATGACTCCTCGGTAGTCGAAGACAGAAGCTCGTTGATCCCGGTGTTTCAGGATCCCATGTTTGAAACTAACCTGTTTGGCCCTTTTCGATTTAGGGAAGGCTGGAGCTTCACGCCGGTTCCTCGCCATTCGAGCCGAGCAACACGCCATGATGAATAGGCGTTATTGCACCGAGCTCCTTGCACCGGACTGGTCTGCCAATGCTCTGCTCACTTCAACCAGCGTGTCTCGTCGGCTGTGGCCTGCGCTTCGCTGATGGGCAGCTTACGAGGATCTGGATGCAGAGTAAGTATACTGACATGAGCCGCCGCCTCGAGGTGGCCCCGGTGATCAGTGACGTCTCTGTTAGATCTCGCGCCGATCTCCCTTCAGTAGCGCATGAGAGCACTAATCACCTGCAGGAAATCAGCTCATCTGCTTCATCACCGCACCCAAGCCGGAATCCCATGCTCTTGCTACGCCCTTATCTGACCGAGGCGCAAGCTATCCGCTCTGTACCGCCAATCCCCGGGGTTTTGATCGCTCATCGATTGGCATCGGAGCTGGTCCGTATACCTCTTCAGCTTCTGGAGTGCGCTTCGTCGAACACTACGACCCTTCTTCTTTGGTGCCGACTCGGTTTCTCACAACGTATGGTTTGGGCATTGCATTTGATGTCCTCCGCTCTGTTTGTGGAAGGCAAATTCACCGGGTTATATATGACCTCTATGCATGATCAGATACTTCATCTCACCCGGATCTGCCATTGCGGCCACATACAAATCTCTAGTCTCCGGGTACTATTCTTCCGACACTCCACGTTATTTTAACCCGCCCGGCATCCTGACGTCGTCGTCTTCCTTCGTGGACGAACCTCCATCTCACCGATGGCGACTCTCGGCATTCCGTACTTCCTCGAGGACAAGACTGGGGTGCTGAGCGGTTCTGACTTCGTCGACGTCAACGATCGAATGCACCTCAGCCTGCGTTGTACGCTCCGGGACTCCATGCGCTCTGCATACATGATATATGATCTATCGCCTGGCGGTCGTGGCTATGCCTACCCTGCAGCAACACTAGATTACGGCCCGAACAATGCGCTCGGCATTGTCATCGTACCGGGCAGACCAGCCATCCCGATGAGCCAGTATCTCACGAAGGTCTCGGCATTTGGAAGGTCGGTCGTGGTAGTTTCTTCCGCGACATAGTACTGAGGCATCATCGCCAGCTCAAAACACAGAAAATTCCTTGCGTCCGACGGACAAGAATATCAGTGGAATCATAGGGCCAAGGAGGGGTTCGAATGGATTGTGAGCCTCGAGTCCGCTATATCCCCGTTCACTGACCGACGTGATCGTAGTGTTTGAACACCAGCGGGTATCTGGTCGCTTATTATAACCTCAGAATACCCGGAGAACCTCAGTACCCTGGCTCGTCCGGGTGTAGTTTCACCGTTGAAGAGAGCTATCCACATCTTGCCGTTGGTACGTAAAGTCCGGTCTCGCTCCGTAATATCGGACTGAGACTCAATAACCGTCGACAGAATTGCTCGCCTCTCTGTTAATTATGCGTCACATCCATGAGAACCATATGTGAAGATCATACCTCTTATTCCAATTATTTCTAGCGCACCTCCATCTACCTAAAACCTCTTCGACAAGCACTGTCTCCTAATCAGCCGCCTTCTGCATTGTCCGTCCCTGCTCTGCATAGCTATGTAGAGTATCTCTGTAGTCCAACTCTCTTGTACGCTTCCTTATATCATTGCTCGTATTATCGTTTTGCTCTGCGTCGCTGATACTGCTCTTGCATGTCTTTTCTGTGGTTCCTGGCTAATTGCAATCATACGTCGCTGTACTTTGTAGGCTTTGTTATGTGAAACTATCAGATTTTGACAGCCGGTGGCGAAGGCGTCCAATGTAATTGCCAAGTCATTGCTGGGCACCGGGGCCGCAAAACGCTCAAGCGCCTGCTCGCGTGCGTGAGTCACAAATGGCGACGCTCGACGACTTCATCAGGCATGCAGCCATTGTAAAGCTAGACTGACGCTTGTGTTCTGCGTTTTCGTCGCCATCTCACTGTTGGACTAGTGCGCATTTCGGATCTCACGTCGAGCGACCCATGACGACCAAAGCGGCGATGTCGATCCCTATCCTGAAAGGTGATGGGGCAGGAAATTACAGGATCCACGTCATTGGGAACAGTGGTAAGTTCTTCGTACGCGTTTCAACGGCCTTGCGCTGAACACGATGATCGATGGCAGGAGTTGGCAAGGTGAGTATTTTCATAGTACTTATACACATCAATCGATTTGCATGATTGCGGAGTGCTTGATGACGATGTCTGCAGTCCACTCTAGCTACTGAACTTGCCGACATAATCGGCATTCCTCATATCGCGCTGGATGCGGTATACTGGAAGCCAAATTGGACGCCCTTACCCATAGACATTCTCCAAGAAACGGTGCGGACGGCCATGGAGCAAAATCCGCGTGGATGGATCATTGACGGAAACTACGAAAGGGTCCTCGGGGATATCATCGATCCCTTGGCCACGGACATTATATGTGAGCATCGCGATGAACATCACTCGTTAGCTGATAATGTTGACTCCATATTCGTATCGATAATGGCGATGTATCGCACAGGGCTTGACCCACCATTGGCAATTTATTTTCCACGTTTGTGCGTCCGCACTTTAGGTCGGTTGATAGGCGTTACGCCACCATGCAGTCCTGGCTGCACAGAACGCGCTGAAGAGACGTTCTTTTCACGCAACAGTATCATTCTGTGGTGTCTCAGTCATCATTGGGAGCTACGTCGACGGGGAAGCGCGCTCATGGCTAGAGATGGAATCCACTTGGGCGGAAAGACCAGAAGGCTTGGTGGATGGTACGGAGAGAGCGCTGAGTTCTTACGTAGCGTAAGGCAGATGATTCGTCGTGAGTAGCTTGTCAGCCCCCTCTCTGTACATCCCGTTGCAATGAGGAAGCTGTTCGTGTCACATAACTTGCTGCAGATGCTGACCCATCCAACGTGACGAACCCAAAAAAATGAGAAACTCTGCCTGATAGACTATGAGTACAATAATAATAACGATGGTTTGGTTAAGTTACACGAAAGCAGAGAGACAGCAGTACGGATACATAGAACGAAATAGACTTAACAAGATATAAAGGAACAAAATAAAGGGGATACTGGTATAGGCATCACTGCGCCTGAGCCTCCTGCGCACAACGGCAATAATTAGCAGATTCATGGGAATTGTTGAGAAGAGGACGAACCTGATCAACAAATTCCATCGCTTCCTCCCTCTTGATACTGCGAATCGAACTGACCTTCTGGTTGTTGAACAGCACACCGTAAAACTTGTCCGCAGTCACGAGCATCTCAGGACGGAAGGTCGTCGTAATAAACTGAGCAGTAGATGACAAGGATTGGATCATAGCTTCAAGGGAATGACGTCAGCGTGATGTAGCATGGATGATTTGGAACTCACATGCAACAGCAGTGCGATATTGGGCATCCAAATTGGCATCGATCTGTAAGAGCGTTCATTCAGCTTGAGCACTAAGAATATAGAAGGGCCATACCTCATCGAATAGATAGAAGGGCGCGGGATCACATTTCTGGATTGCGAAAACTAGAACAGGAATTATTAGTCTGTCAATGAAACAGGCTTGTTGAAGCATACCCAAGGCAAGGGCAACCAACGACTTCTGACCGCCTGAAAGTTGTTGAATCCGCAAGCCTTCATCTACCTTAGAGTTGAATGATACCTGAGGGATGCTCAGTTCCTGTTTATCTGGTGTGGCCGAAACAGGAAGCGACTGACTTTGATGGATACACCAGTGTAGTTATCGATCGCACTCTGTTGCGCCTCTTCGACGTCTTCGGGGTCCTCCTCATCCTTCGAGATCGTCAATATTAGCAACTATCACGAAAAATACGGTCCATGACGCTCTATACCTGGTCTACCCGCCGCTGGATGACGAGCTTGCCTTTGCCGGCAGGAACGAGCTTCTCAAAAACCTCTTCAAAATTCTTCGCGACTTGTTTGAAAGTACGCTCGATGGCTTCGTCCTTGCGTTGGTCTAGAACTTCTACCAGCTCTTCGATTGATCGAGCTGAGCTTTCAAGATCCTCGCGACGCTGCAGAAGCTGATCACGCTGTTTGGTGAAATTGCTATATTGCTCGAATGCCTTCTTGTTCACATGAGCGAACTTCTTCAAGCCTTCATTGACAGCCTGCAGTTTCTTTACGAGCTGCAATGAAGAACTTATGAGCATGTAACACGGCAATGATGAAGGCGATCTCACCCGGTCGAGCTTCTCTTTGGTGTATTTCTCAAATGCTTCTTCAGGGAGGACACCTAAGTCACGGATGTTGCGGTTGCAATCATCTTTGCGACTGAGAAGGAGCTGTCGTTTGGCCATGTATCGCTCAGTGTTCTTCTGCTGCTTCGCGATGCTACGAGTGTCTTCTGTCTGTTGGTTATTCACCTTTTCCAACTCGGTGCGGTATTCCTGCAGTTCAGACGACAATTTGTCCACTTCCTTCTCCATATCTTTGATTCCATCAGTATGGATGCTCAAATGAATAAAAATATCCAGGAATACCTTGAACTCTCTTGGTCTGCGACTCAATTGATGTATTTAGAGCCCTTAACTCCCGTGTTCGAGCCTCCAGGTCGTCGGTCGCGTTCGCGTCGCCAGCCATAGGTTCGCCAAGGGCATCGAGTTTCGCCCGCAGCTCTTCCTGCCGGCGACGAAGGCTCTCATTCAGCTCAATCTGAATCAGATTCTTGCGGCTACCGAGCTTCACGAGCGCGCGTCAACGGAGTCAATTGAGACACAAGATTGGAGAAACCCACCTGATTCTTCGTCTTCCCCATATCGACAAGCTGCTTCTGCAGCGCGTCTACTTCTCTACTCAAATCTTCGATCTGATCCTCCTCTTCCTCCGATAACCCAGCGGCCATGGGACTGGATAATTCTGCGCGGTATCCCTCCAACCGAACCTGAAGCCCTGTAAGCTCGCCCTCGAGCTCTTGTACGTCTTCTTCCAGCTTCAAAATCCGCGCCTCCAATCTCTCGGTCTCGCGCGCAAGAGACGCTGCTTCCACAGCCACGTTCTCCCTGGCACCCCGAGCCTGTGCCTGCTGATTGGTCAACAGCTGGATACGACCCGTGAGGCGCGTGATCTCCTGATCAATCCGGAGCGTCTCGGCCTTCACTTCCTTCGAGCGCTTGTCCTCGGCCTCGTACTTCGCCCGCCAGGTCGTAACGCCCCTGACGGCTTCGATGCGCGACCTACGCACGTCATGATAACCGCCCGTCAAAGCACCTTTGCGGTCGACTTTGTCTCCATCCAGAGTAATCGTATTGATCCCGTGGCTCTTGACATACGCCGCAGCGACCGTAAGGTCACGGCAAACGCAAGTCTTACCGAAGACCTGCTGGAAAGCTTTGGCGTGTATGGCATCATAATTCAGCTTATCGAGCAATGGGATTGCATCCTGAGCGTTCGGAGGTGTTGGGTTCTTCGGCTTCAGACGGTTCAGAGGCATGAAGGTGACGCGACCGGTCCTTTCCCTGATCATGATATCCAGAACTTTGGAGGCAGTCTGATCATTGTCGACGACGACGTGGAACAAGCTACGCCACTATGTGAGAATTACTGAACATGAGGGTGTTAAGTGCACGCGTACCTATTTCCAGCAGTCAGTTCCACAGCTGTGTTGAACTTGGGATCTGTGATCTCGAAAAGACGATACAGGGGACCATAGACTCCGTCTATGCCAAGCCGTTGTGCAATCGTATCCACCGCACGCAAACCTGTGCCAGTATCCTGAACAAAACATTAGATTTGTTCGTCCTTCTCGAAAGATAAAGCCTACTTTATCCATCATGCCCGCGAGCAGTCGATCAGCAGACCGCAGTTCATCCGCGGCATGCCGAGTTACAGAATCGAGCTTCGCGTCCTCTCTCCACAGATCCTTTCTGCGCTCCACAAGACGGGCGCGCTCATCGGACAGCTTTGCCAATTGTTCAGAGAGCTCCTTCACCTTGTTGCGGCCATCTTCAGCTCGATCCTGAACGCCATCCAAGCGTGTGGCGACTTCTGTCAGCGATCGACGAGCTGTCTCGAGCTCTCTACGGGTCGCATCCAGAGCTGTCGTCTGGGAACGCTGATGCGATTGAATGGATGTAATTTCCTGTTGAAGGAACTTATCCCGTTCCGCGCGAGTGCGAAACCTGTTGAGACGGCCCTGCTTGGCATACAGCGCAGAAAGCCTGCCATTGGCTTGATCAAGAGCACGTCGGCGATCCGATTCCTGCGTTCGGTGCGCCTCCCACCGCGGGATCAGCTCCGCGAGCTCCTCTTCTTTCTGTTGGATGCGTGATTCAATATCCTCGAGCTCGCTTTCAAGTTCCGTGCGTTTGCCGCCAGCCCTGGCATCAGCGGCGCGCAGATCCTCCACAACGCATTCGAGCTCGGTTCGAGTACGAATGAGGTCACTCAGCTCCGACTGGGCGCCATGTCGGGTGAGGGTTGCCATTGACAACGAATGCTTGGTCTCGGATATTTTCTTTTCCAGAGTCTGCAGAACTGCATCAACAAAGTTTGGGCTGGATATAGATGCCACTAACCTGGATCTGTTGCTCGCGATCACTGTACTGTTCTCGCCTCAAGTTTGAGCCATGAACTTCATTCCTCCGCTCCTCTTCAATCTCCTCGAGGGCCTCCCCAACCTCTTCCAGCTCTCGCTGGTAAAGCGCGTATTCAAGACACCGTCTATCTTTATCTTTCTCCTGGAATTCTTTCAGCTCCTCTTTTTCCTCCTCGAGCTCGTTGAGCCGCGTGTCGATATATTCCAACAGCTCTCCGATTTTGGACCGTTTCGAGTCTGTGTCGCTCATGATACGCAGAGACTCGGCGCGACGTTGCTCGTACACCTTCGTGCCAGCCACTTCTTTGAGAAGCGCAAGTCGTTCGTGGTCTTTTGCATTGGTGAGCGCCGTAATCTGTTAGAACCATGAACACGATAGGCCATAGAATTAAAGGAATGTCACGCACTCGGCCCTGGGGTACTATATAGTAAGGATTCGACTTGCTGAACCCGGCGCTCTCCAGCAGGTTCATCACATCGGCCTTGCTAGCGCTCTTCTTGTCCAAGCTGTATTCATCCTTCTTAAGACCGATGGTGCGGCGAAGAACAACGTCTTCGCGACCAGTGGGAAAGCGGTTGTCTGAATTGTCGAACACAATCTCGACTGATCGAATGGAGTAGAACGGGCGGAGTGTCATCGACATGCACTTGATCGTGACGAAAAGCACGCACCGTATGCCGACAGAGTGGTAGTAGTCGAAACTCCTTCGTGAAGCAAGGCTTGACGCTCCTCTCGGGACATGGAAGTGTACGCATCGGACAGCACAAACCGGATCGCTTATACCAAATCATTGAGCAAAGAGCATGCATTCATGGATAGCTACTCACCAGCAAAGAAGTTACTCTTTCCCGACCCGTTCCGACCTACGACGACATTGTGCTTAGGCGAGAAAGGCTCAATCTGCGTCTGGTCGCGATCTAGGAAAGCAATGTCTGAGTATCAGGAGCCGGAGAAGATATGCTGCGTGAAATGGCGCACAGGATTTGAAACCTTGAATGGTCAACGTCTTGATATACATCGCTGTGTCCCTTCGATCCAACCGCGGGATGCGAATGAGAACGGTGAGCTTCACGAACGCGTCGCAAGCAAGAAAGCCACAAGCGCGCCACTAACGCGTTGAGCAGGATTGGCGCGCCACGAAGCGCTCGGGCCGCGGCACCAGTAACTTACTTACAGGCGTGACCCACTCCTCGGAGCACTTAGTAGTGATAGCACTCCTCAGCCGCGTGGAGATGCCCGTTGCCTCCAATACTTCGTACACCAAGAGTCCTAATATGAGTGTACTTGTATGCAAATTTTCGTCATGAAACTTGACAATGGTGAGGAGAAATGGAGAGCACGATTCTGCCGCCCAAGCTGTGGCATTCCCACTCCTCGAACCAAGTCAAAAAGAGAGG
>SFCI01000416.1:0-21947 GCA_004681135.1 Hericium alpestre | reverse complement strand
TCTAGCTCTCCGAGGGGGAGAATGAATGTATCGGTAAGTGCGGTTTTCGTTCATCCGCACGCAGGCGGGGGCTGATATAATGAACATGCGTGAGTGTGCAGCTAGCTTCAAAAAGCCTGGAACTTTGGAGTTCGGGTCTTGGGACCTCTACTTGTTTTTTTTTTACCGTTGTGCCCGGCGTGGATACTCGGATACCCATCCATCTGCCTATATCAATCTATACCCTACTCTCAGCGTTGGCCGATGCGTGCCTGGGTGGGCGGTGGGTTGCGGGAGTACTGCCGTGCTGACGTCGCCAGGACTCTTATATACTGATACTGTTTTCTATCTGGGGTGGTGTAGTGGCCATTTGTTCAGGACCCAGTGACCGCGCTTCGGGACCCGATTCGCATACGCTGACATCGATACAGTATTTACATCCATAATGCGATTTTCTAGGGATTTGTGGTGCTTTATCGGGATATCTCAGGAGGGGAGCGCGTGCATGTGCTGGACCCGCGCATGCGCTCTCGAGGGCGCGAAGCCTTGCTGTCGTTCGATCAGGCGGGATTGGACGATACCTCAGCCAGACTGGGACGGAACCCTCTGGCCGAGCGAAGCCAAGCCGGGAGCGAGGCGGTATTCGGACTTCATGCACATGTATTGCATACTTCGTCGTTCAACGTTCATGGCGACAGGTGGGTCTGCATCTACGGAATGCGGTGTGCCCACGGTGCTGATCGCGACTACCGTCCGACATGCTAGGTTAGTAGAATTCTACCCTCGGAGTCGAAGTTCGCTATTGGTACTGACATATTCCTTGTAGGTATTCCTGCCCATCTTTTGATCCCTGCAAACTGATGCCGGGTATCACACGCAGGCTGCTGTCGCTCGCCTAGTTCTTTACCATTGCGGGATGGAAATGCGATCTCCTTGTGGAGACGCTGTTTCTCACCTCCTGCATGCGTCCAATGGTTGAGAACCCTCCACGTTTGCCCAAGTTTCTCTTCATCCTTCGAGCCCGTGTGACTGTGCGTCGATCTTGCCGACTGTCGTGGATGCCGTACCCCTCAATGACGGTCGCCAGGCCATAATCTGGCTGTAAACTCAGTGTCTTTCGAGGTTGCTCACGATCTGACAGATAGCTCCATCTGAATTTATTCTCCCAGAGCCTTCACGACCCGGAGGGATGGATTCATGCATTGTACATTGTGAGTCTCTGATCCTTGTTCAGGTCCGGAATGGATACTGAATTCGTCCGCACGAAACCTGCAGGCGGCCTGATCATCTAGCGGCATGCCGAATGGCACGGAACAATTGCGATGGCTTACAATTCAGGCTGCTACCTTGCGGTACGTACTGCTGGAATGGGTAGTTGCTAGGATCTACATACTCACTCGCAAAGTCCGTTTTCCTCGCATCATGATCGTGTTTGTCGTCTGCGCACAGGTGCGTCTGCTTGTGTGAAGTGTACACGTTGTGCTGACTTCTTACATTTCTAGGCCTGCCAAGACCCTAGAGTAGAGCTCAGAGTAGCCAGGTTTCTGGCACTATTGCGCGGTGAGAGCTCGTCCCAGGAGACACTGAATGTTCCCGAGGAATCTTTGATGCAGGTACGGACGCAGGCATCATTTTTTGAACTCAATGCACTGGACACGAGTTGGGCAGGGCACCATCCACAGTATGCTGGTGGAGTGTTCGGGCAGTTGTCGTCGTCGCCGCTTGTCGAGCATGCAATGAGTAAAACAGCGATACGATGAGGTAAATATTCTGTCAGGCCCTCCCCATGTTCATCTTCCTGAATGATGTGCCTTTGTGACCGAGAGACAGCGAGCGTCCCACGGCGGCATCTAATATATATCGTTGACGGGCTCGATGCCTGTTCGTAGATTTTCTCAATTGCCGGGCGCCTTTCCACGGCGCCCATTAATCTTCTCGCTGCGCCTCGAGAGGCAAAATCCTGATAAGTATGGGAGATCATCGATCAAATCTTAAAGCTGCATTGCAGCTGTTTCTGACTGAATCAATCATATCCAGAACACTCTTGGCACACAGGCACCACTCCGCCGCGCGAGCCAGCATACGTTGTAAGTTGCGGGTCTCATCGTTTTACTGGATAGTCGTCTCGGGCGCGGCGCGGCGCTGTCCCTGGCCTATCATTTCAATCACTAGCGCTGTCCCTCGCTTGCCGCATGCACCCAATACTATATAACTCCCCGTTCAATGCGGTGTTTATTCACCCTTCGATTCTGTTCAATTTATGTTCAATTTGGAGTGGGTGGCTCTCATCAATTGACATGGATACCCCACCCCCGGACGACAGCCGCCACGCCATAATCTGGCTGTAAGCTCAGTGTCTTTCATGTACTCGGAAGCTGACGTCCATTCTGCTAGCGCTGGTCCGCGCCTGCTCGGCCTTTTCTTCAATTGGGGCTTGCTAGGCATTCTAACCGCGCAGGTGTATATATACCGTGTGCCAGATGTCAAGCCAAGCTTGACATTGCGCCCTTTTGACGTAGGCATTACATTGTGGCACACCAATCTGAGTCAGTCCTTACATTTGGGTGGTTCTCTGCTGTCTACGACCGAGTCTTGACATCATGTGTGATCTTCTTTTCCTCTTTAACAGTTTTCATGGTCATAAATAGTGATGAATGCAACACAATGCATGATCAAAATATCATGCATATCTCTGATTTCACATGATAAATAATCCCCTCCATTTTCTGATTTGGCCGGGCATACCCCTGGGCTACCCCAACCCAGCCGTTCCCTTAGGGGGAGAATACCTTTAGCTTGCAGCTATCTCAATCCGATAATTCGAGCCTCAAGGCATCGTATTGAACATACTAGAAGAAGATCAATTAATATCACAAAGTGTATGATTATAAAGACGACACACGATCCCAGAAGCATTTTGAGGCAGTTCAAACTATGGAAACAGACACCACATCAACAATAACCCAATGATTCACTTAGGTGTGTCTTACCACAAACTTGTTGGCCCCTTGTTTTAGCGACGTACCAGGGAATGTGAATTTCTGTCTCAGCAGGTAACATGAGATGCCTAGTCACACCATCGTCAATAGGCGAAGCCAAGCAGGTCATAGAAACACCCACCCGAGCGCACTGCACAGCTACCACTCTGGTAATAGTAGATCGGGAAGTCGAGCGGCGTTGTCTCATCATTCACGTACGTTGAGATCTGCAAGCCGATCAGATCTTCACCCATTTGCTGTGAAGCTACACGAACGTTGAAATTATAGAATATGCCTTTCTGTGAATCGGTGTTGCCTGACGTCGTCGTCGCGCCTGCAAGCTGAATGGTGTAGGTTGCGACAGAGTGCGGAGAAGGCCTCTCATCGAGATCGAAGTTGATCTGCCAGCGGTTGACATCTTCATACTCTATCAGCCCCGGCCTTGCAATGACAGTGGAAGATTTTGCTCACCGACNGTGTTGTTCCTCGTGTACGATGGTCCGAACACAGACCAATGCACGTAGTTCTGTTTGTCGCCAATTGATCAATCTGTCTGACGCTAGGTGCACCGCACGACGTACCCAGTCCTTCGCGTAGTCGCTCTTTCCGATCGTGAAGTTCACGCCATTCGGGAACTGCGTCGGGTAGTCCCAGGCGCCCCAGTAGATCCGATACTCTGCAGGAACACGTCTCAGAAAATGCATGCCAGCATCGTAAAAGCACTTACTGTGCGGCTGGTTTGTGCGAGTCAGATCCCGCTCAAAACCGTTGCGGAATTCGCCTGTGCCGTTAGCTGTCAATTACAAGCCTCTTATATCCAAGCTGGAAGAACGAACCCGAAGTTTTGTCCGGGATGCCAATGCGCCATAGCTCACGTCCTGCGGACTCAGCATGCCACCGCAGGTTGTTCAATGATGTCGTCTTCTTTGCATGTACAACGATATCATCCTGAGTCCAGTCCCCGAAGATGCCTGTGTTCACTTTAGAAAATGATATAGAGTTTGCACTGGTCCGGCGCGCTCACCGTCAGCATAGACGGTCAGACGATACGTGCCCGCCTTGACGCGATCAATGGTGAAAGAGCCATCCTTGACATCCTCGACCCAGTACTGGTAAGCCTTGGTATCGAACGCGCTGTCCTGCTCAAGATCAGCCTAACTATCGCTGATCACCTAGCATCTAGCTAGCGCACCTGGAAGTCCAGTTTGTTCGCGCTGAGTACAGCAGAGACTTTCCCAGCCCCGTGCGGGACGGAGATGCGCGCCTTCAACTGCCCGCGCTGGGACGTCGGCACGTATCCAGCGACCTGACCACGACGGGATCAGAACAGAGCACTGGCCAAAGGTCGAGGTCGACTTACGTGAGGAGCGATCTCATCATAGAAGTCTGTGTTCCAGGCGGGATCCGCCAGCTTCTCTGCATCAGCGAGCAGTTGCTGGATGCTGCAATATTGTTGAGAATGCGGTATGCGGGTCTGATCATGCGAATCGCGACTCACGAAGCGCCTTTTTCGTTGTTGAAATAGACAAACTAGTACTTCGTTAGATGATGACAGCCTACGTCAATCAGAGATGGGTGGACTTACCTGAGGACCGAAAGTCCGGTCAAATCCGTTGGTGATGTTTGGAGATCTGTGTAAAATGAGTAATAACGAATACCTGCCGGAATAAAACACTCACGATGCTCCTCCGTGGCTGACGAGTAATCGTCCGTGTTAGCTCTAGTCAAGGAGAAAACGATGATCTGGCCGACCTGGTCGACTGCTTGTTACTGCATCCTTGCCTGTCAGTCGTCACAATTCAAAGAAAAGAGTATGGCTCAACTTACTATGCGATGCCATCTACCATAAGATCGAAGTGATTCTGACACATCAAGAACGGTCAGCGTAAGATGCCGTTAGCGGTACCCACCGCGGGCGTACCGGTCCACCGAAGAACGTGTCCTTCTGGTTGACGACCCACCACGCGCCGAACGCGGTGTTCTTCGCGTCGACGCCATAGAGGCCGTGCGCCTTGTTAGTCTGATTGTCCGCGAAAGTGTACTTCGTAACAAGATCAGCAACAGAAGCAAGGCAGGCTAGGGTGATTCCAACCTTGGTCCAATAATCTGCTTCCTATCGTCGGGAGTCAGACGAGGTACCAGTCAGAGAAACGGGTGTACTTGCCTCCTTCACGTACGCCTCGTTGGGTGTATTCGCGATGTACCAGGTCCTGCAATACCATAAGTACGCCAGAAGGACTCGAGACACAAAATATGACTCACGCATCCTGCACCTGAATCTCATCTGCAAGCGCCCGATTCGATGGATGCGTCGCCTATGGGTCGGCATTAGCAATCATTCACTGCTTGATCAACAAACAGTGACTTGCGTATTGCTCGCTGTTCGTGACGACATGCGTCCAAAGGTCCGTATTCGGCCTGAACATGGTCCGCGACTCGCCGAGCGCGCCCTGCACGGGGTTGGTCTCGTTGAAGAATGCGAGGCGAAGGAAGCTGTGCAGGCCGCTCTCCTCATCTCGCAGGAACCAGGAGCGCTGCACGCTGAACTGATGTTCCAGTAATAGGTTTACGCATAAAGGGAAGTCACTCACAGACCACCGGTTGCAGCATTGTTGTCCGTAAAGACGATGCCCGCCCAATCTGAGCCATTGAAGATCTCGTGGCTTGAGTTTGAAACAAGCGCGAAACCGTTAGACGGCCAGTCTGTGGAGGTCGTGAGCGGTAGATATGAGGCAGACATTCATATCGCGCACCAGTGTACAGCTGCCCAGTCAATGCAGACACATTTCCGAGGAGGCTCGTGTTCTGGTAGATGATATTCTGGATGTATCCATTGGATTTTTGTATGCTACGGATGCGGACTTAGCTATGTCGCATGATAGAGTGGATGCGGACAGATACGGACTCACTCGAACGAGACATGACGGTTCCAGAATGTCAGCTGGGAGGACGTCTCCGTGATTTGGACCGCGTTCGCGAGTAAAGCCGCGACGAGCAAAGCCGCCACGCGTAGTATCGAGCCAGCCATAAGTCAGCACAGGAGATGCAGAGATCCTGCCTCGAATGAGAGCACTAGTGGTGTATTTATACCACTGTAAAATTGGCCACATCGTATAACTGCCGTAGGGCCGAAGGGCCGCTCACCGTCGCTGCTCGGACATATGATGCTCGAGCAAGAGCACGCCATTGCGTTCGCTATAGACAGCGCGCATTCCGAATAGCTGGATAAAAAGATTACCTGCAAAGAAACAGAAAGTAAATTCTGAAAAGGCGGCCTCTGGTGCGCTGTCCACGCGGTCGAAGATCGCGTCATAGCTTCGAGGATTGAACAATGGACCCTCGTGTCTGATAGTCAACCAATGCGAGAAGACTTTGCGATGAACCGAAGATGAAATGAAGGAGATCGAGATTACCTGCCCCTGGCTTTCTGGGGGATGATAGTGAGTTACCTCGGCCATATCGCACTTGCAGCTCCGAGAGCGACTGGTCAGGAACTCGTGCATGTTGCCCTCCTGCTTCGTCTACACTGCGCTGGATCACCAACGCGCCGAACCAAGTCATCAGCGACCTTCAGTTAGCACATACAGAAAGAAATCTTTGAACTGTCAGGTTGGGGATGTCACTAATGATTCTGTCAAAGCCCGGGGCGACTACGTTGAAGACATACAGTACGGTGCTGAGTGCCAAAATGTCGAAGATAGAGACAATGACTGACCTGTTTCCCTTCACCAGCCTTCTGAGTCTAATGTCCCTGCAATTTGACCGCTGATGCACAGGAACTGTAGCAGTTGCGGATCCCCGTCATCGCACGCCAGAGGAAGACCAGCGCTCGTCGAACAAGGTTCGGGAACTCAACCAGATCTTATCTTATCTTGAAGGATTGGCGGGATCAATTCCTCTTCCCGACCTCCGAACGCAATTTGAGCAACACGTTCAGCAACAATCACCAGTTCAACAGCTCTTGGCTGAAGCCATAATGATTTCATTTCTCCACTTCAGCTCGGTTAACGACTTGACAGTGGCTTCGAATATATGTAGCTGATGCAACTGGCGAGTCAGCAGTCCTACCGCTCCCGAGTGAGCTGAACGCTGTCTCCAAGAGGCTTGTGGTTCTACTCCACTCTTCACGATACCACACTTTCTCACTCTTTAAAGGCAAGATATCTTCGCTCTGCTTTCGACGAGGTGGTACGGCAATATAACGTGGGGCCTGGAAGAGGACGGGCGTCCACGAATGAAGAACGTCCGGAACTGTCACCGCAAGCATTCTTCCAATTTACGTCGAACCCGCCGCAGATCGCCTTGCTTCTGTTCGCTGTGCACCCGCGTTCTCCCTCGCTGTCTGTCGCGTGAATCATGGCTCGCTCGCTATATCACTCGGCGACCCCGTCCATGCGACCCCTTCCCCGCCTTCCTTCACACCATCACCTTCATCCGACTCCCTCCTCGCCAGGCGCGCTGTCTCCCGCTGTCCAGGCGCCGATGCCGTTCTATCATACTGATGACATGGATCCCTGCGTGATCATGGATGCTTTTGATACCTCCGAGACGTAAGCCTTGTCTGACATTTCTGGCGCCTGGTATAATGAACGTCGTTCCTTCATGACAGTGCCGCCCTCCCCGCATCCTGCCTGACTTCCCTTCCCTGGTCCACCCCTCTCAGCGCCTGGTCCATATCTCCATCTCCCAGTCCTACGGGGTTTCGACATGCCGATCGGTCCCTCGAGCGCGAAATCGTAAGTGCACAGTGTCAAACGCTGTCACGTCGGCTCATCGCGCCCAGTGCTCCAACTTTACCTGTTGCGGCCTCGCCCTGGCCGACCTGCATGAGCTCCTCGACCATTTCGAGGAGTCGCACGTCTTCGTGCTGAACAATCATGGTCAGACGGACACGGCGTCATTTCCTTCCGCCACCGACCCGTCTCACACCTCCCATGGACGCGCGAGTGTCGTCGCCGGTTATCCCCAGTCACATCCGCTTCCTTCGCGCACACAGACTCCACTCACAGCGCCGCACTCCTTGCGGAGCTCTCCAGCACCGACGAGCCCGGCAGCCATCCTCAGCACGCACAACTCACCGCGGACGGCAGAGCCCCGGCCTATCCCCACGCAATCGCAAGCCGCAGACGTCCTCGCGCTGCCACCCGCATCGTTCTCAATTCCGCCAGCCTCCGGCCCCATCCGCACACTGCACGAACCCGACAGGCGCGGCGCCGGTGGGCGCTTCCAGCCTATTTATGGCGAGACTTCGCTCGTGAGCGCGTCGCGACGGCCGAAGCACAGTCCCGGGCGGAAACGCGAGAAGATGTACCACTGCCCCGTAAGTCGTGCGAGCTTCTTTGTCCCGCAACCGCTGATCCGTTGCGCAAGCGGCCGCACTGTACGAAGGTAATTCCTCCTCGGACTTCCGTGCGCCGGATATGCTTATCTGTGGCCTTGCAGTCGTATCTCAATCCGAATGGGTTAAAATATCATATCGAAAAAGGGACGTGCACGCTGGACCCTGTCTGTTCTGCGTAACGTCGCAACATAAAAGTATCTGCGAATATCTTCGAATTGTGCAAGTACAGTATATATCCCCAGTGTATTGCAGGTAGTGGTCTCTATCGCCTCATTGCCATAGTAAGTCTTTGCCTTCACGCATTGGACGACACAGCTGACTGCTGCGACAGGTTACGAGCCGACTTCCCCGTATTCGATCGCTGCCCGACGTGTACAATTTGTCGAATTCTCTGTTACGTTCTCGTCCATGTTATTATATTTGTATGTATACCAGACTCGTTGCTCCGTTCTAGGCACTGCTGTGCTCCCGCGTCATTGCACTTGTTTTTTCGCGTGTCGATGCTGTATTTTATATTGCGTGTAGTTAACCGATGTATGTTTACCTTTGAGATGCGCTGTGATGTCGACATTTCCGAGACTTCGAGGCCGCTGAAATGAAGCTGTGCATTCCAGGGCATGGTTTTGCGCGATCACTCGCGATTGAGCGTATTATAAGATTCATCGGTCGTCGAACTCCGCGGCGCACACGAGACCGTGCAAGACAAGATGTTAAACGAGGCGGCTGCCTCATGGCATACGCATTTGCGCAGGTGATCACGAAGATGATGCTGGATTGCAGCCTGCAGAACACCGGATGTTGAAGGCTTCTGTAGACTCAGGGCAGGACCCGGGCTGGGACAGCGTCGTGTTTCATTCGAGCTGTGTGCTGCAGGATCAATCACGAAACACGCGCCTAGGCAATATGGTTCACATGTTTCTGTGTGATGATATATGGGCGTGTACGATGTATGAACGTGGTTCTGCTAAAAACGAGTTTATTGATGCATTGGAGACGCGTCGCCTAACGTTGTGTAGTCTCCGAGCAGACCTTGCCCACAACATAGTCGTATCGTTGCACGCACCGTTGGAAACCATCGGCGCTCGGACAGCAGGCAGCCGATCATGAGCAAATGTAAAGAAGGGGTTCGTCCTGATTGTTGCCGCACCGGTTATATCTAGGAGGTAGGCATGGCTCCGGAGAAAGGACTGATAAAGTGCGGACAAGCGTGGATGGGGCGGGCAGACATGCGCGTCGTGACCTGTCGTGACTCGTGTGTCATTTGTTGCAACCTGATGGGATCAATGGGATACTACTTGGTTTCAGCTAGGCTCGGTCAGCCCCTCCTCTAAACGCCGGAGGGGTCTTGGTATGAGACTATGGTTTCAGCTTCAATTGTCGGACCTTCATGTCAGTGAGACAAAGTGATGTACCAATCCACTGGACGATATGAGACGCAGGCTTGATTGTAGAGAAGCCTAAATATAGGCGGCGGCCTTGAGAGCGTTCTAGTGCCAGTGGCAGCGCCAGGACGCCTTGTGTCGACCGTGACACACCAGGACGCGCAACGAGGTTTCAGAAACACGCAACTTGGATTATGCATTTGAAATTCTAGCCTGCGACGGGTACGATCAATGCGACGATCAAGTGTGCTGGCCATCGGCAGAGACGATGTCGGGCCATGGCCGTGCGCCTGCAGAGGGAACGGACGCCTACGGACGCCCAGGTGATCTCGCTATCGCCCGGAGCGTTGGTCATCATCTGGGGTCGGGGAGGGTCATGAGCCATATGAAGTGGGGTAAGTGGGGAATGCGGGGAAAGGCCGCGCAGGTGCTGGAGATGAACACCGAAGCCAGGCCGATATGGGATGGTGTACCCCAGTATGAAACCTGCGTGTCTGGGCGGCGGCTTCAGCCAGCTCAAAATACAGCATCATCATGCCGTGCATCAACTGCAGGCATTTCAACATCGGTCATGCGCCTGTGAGGGGAAGTAATTGGCATTCGCGCTTCAGATGGTCAAAGGTGGTGGGACAGATCCGAGGTGGATTTGTTGTAACGGTGCTCTGGGAACCTGTGGGACGGCGGGATCCACAAGCGTCCACCGGGTCCGGCGGACTGGTTGATGGGCCGACAATAGACCGGCTGGATGGCCGGACCGGATGGGCGCCTATGTCGGACGGGGTGGTCTCTTGCGTCTCTCGGATGTCGCAAGGACACCGTCCATCCTCTGTTCAACCGTCGACAACCGCCCTCGTCGACGTCTCCTTTCCTCAACCAGCTATCGTGTAAGTCGTCCTACAATACCCCCTTCTCCTTCTCTGTTCTATTTCCACTTTGTCAGGCGAACACCGGCTGATCATATACTCTTCGTCCAGGTAACCGCGTCTCACTGAACTGTGGCGACTTGAGCGACAAACCTGGTCAATGCATGCCCACGACCTCTGACTCCTCAGCATCTTCAGCTTCAATTTTCGCTTCATTGTCTTAATTTCTCGTTTATAAGCATCATTTCTCGGATCATCATCATCGCTCGTTACTGTGTACAATTATATCTCTTTTCTCCGGATGGCGCCTTTTCCATCACCCGTACTCTCCGTGGCAGCAGACGCTGTGAGGGATCTCGATGGAAGAGAGGCTCTCAGCGGTCTCTGGAAATGTAAGTCGCGTCATATCGTGTCCACAATGCCCTTTGACGCGTCTGCTCTTTCTAGTATTTACGCGGTGTAAAGAGTCTCTCCAGGACGGCCAGCGCCTGGAAAACATTAGCTGGAGATTGTGGTATCGCGAAGTGGCTCAGATTCGAACATCTAAACCGCCTGTCGCGGATGCCAGCACCAAGTTCGCACCTCCCGTACCTCTGTCGCCGATGTCCGAGGACGGAACTTGCACGAGCGGTAAGTTCATTTGACCCACACAAGAAATGCCCAGTCCTCATTTACTTTTCCGCAGCTCTCGTGCCCGACCACCTTCCCGCCACCCATATACCACCTCAATCTGTGCCTTACCTGAATGGCCGTCCCGATGCACATCCTTCAGATAACGATCAACTCCCCGCATCCCCGGCATCCAGCGTGCATCTTTCGCTGTTCAAATCCAGTGCCTCCGTTGGCAAGATTATCTGCGATATGATCCCGGATAAGCTCGTCGTCGTGACAGCCAAGCGACCGTCCATCTCCAAGTTGGACGTCAACGACGCGTCTCGCACAGCACATCCGGTTGAACCATGCATCGTCGTCGCGCCGATGCCTTCATCTACACTACCAGCGATGCGGCTGCCGTCCACGCCTCCGAGCATCTCGGCGCTCTTCCCTCGCGTAGTCGTCGTCAATCCAACACCCCATCCTACTCCACCCGCGACGCCCGTACCCGCTGTAGCACAGTATCCTACCTTTTCGAACTCCCAGACTCACCTCGTCCCGCCTCCCCGTTGTCCGGCGCCCGGCCGGTCGGACCACACTAACAGCCCGGCGGGAAGACCCGCGACTGCGGTCCCGGCGTCACGTGGCGCGTCGATGACGCCGTCCGAGAATCAGAATGGCAACCTGGACGAAACTCTGAAACCGTCCGACCGCAGGTTCTTCCTCCAGCAGGAAGAATCTCCCTCTCCCGAGCGCGACTCTCACAGTCAAAAGTCGACTGGAACTAGCCATACTCCCTCGGACGCAGGCGACTTGGAGCCCAGCAGCGCAACGTCGAATCAGACCAAGGACAACACCGTCTCGAAGCATTCGACTAGGGGCCGTAAGGCCAAGGAGGCCGCGCGACACGCGCCGGTACGCCCTTCAATGCAGCGACACCCAACCCAGCGACAGAATTCGCTTCCGCAACGGAAAGCCGCTGGCACTGAGGCAAAACGTCCCTCTTTCAATGTCGGTTCGGCGTCCTCCACTGGGTCCAAGGCGACGTCGGCTGGGGCTTCGAAGAGCACCAACTCCGTGCGCGATGTGGGGAGTGGTCATCCCTGCGCAGCACCCTCCGAAAAGGACCCACCGGCGCCGCCTCAGCAGCAGCGCCGCGGCATTATCGTGTCACATAGCTCATCGGAGTACGAGACCACAGACACGGATGATGACTCGTGGATGTCGGAAGAGGGCAGCGAGCAGGATGAAGAGCAAGCGAAGAAAAAGAAAGAGGAGGTTCGGATACGGGAGGCGGCGCTGGAGGCGCAGCGACAGAGGGATATGTTCGCGAAGGTGCCCAAACGCTCTTATTCTAACCTCAACCGCACGCAGTCGGGCCTGCTCTCACAGCTTCTCAATCCCGATGGCGCCGTTCCTCGCAGCAGCTCCTCAATCGATATCAGCCATCAGCGACGGCCCAGCGCAGGACCTGTGCCTCTACCAACGAGCAAGTCCAGCGCCGCATTGCCGTCGATGGCACAGATCACTGCGGAGGTGCCTACAACCAATGGTGCAACGAAACAGAGGCCCAGCCCGCAAGGCTACCGCCCGAAGGGTCGACCGCAGGAGCAGGAACTGGAGGATGAGAGTGATAGCGAGGAAGAAAACCCCGACGACACGATCCAAGTCCCGCGCAGCCTCGCTCACCAGCGGCTGGCAGCTCTTGCGGACCCCAGCCGCCGCCGCCGCTCCGAACACACGCAGCCCTCGCAACCGCAGATGCGCCCTACGCTGCCAACGGTGGCGACCGCGCCGATCCCGCTCAACCACCCGTGGAACCTGCCGCCTCCTGCACCGCCGATGACTCCGCGCACCACGCGCCGCCAGATGCTTGCGACGGAACTCAGCGAGAGCCTGCGGCGTAATCTGTTGTGGGAGCGCCAGGTGAGCAAGACAAATCTCGTTGGGAACCCTCGACGCCCGAGCGGCCTTTTGAGCAATTCACTGCGGCCCTTGACGTCCACTACGTCGACGTCGGCGGCGNCGGCCGAAGGCGTCAGCAGCTCTAGGCAGCCCAGCGGAGGGGGAGAGGGAGGGGGAGAGGGAGAGGGAAAAGGCGGGGGAGAAGGAGGAGGAGAAGGAGAGGAAGCAGGCAGCGGAAGCGAGCACAAGTGCCAATGAGGGAGACGAGCGGAGCGATCGGAAGCGCAAGGCAATGGCGCGGAACCGTAGTTGGGCGGATGACTACCACTATTCGGGGTGGTGAGGCCCGTTCGCTGCGAGGGTCTGAGGTTATCTGTCGTTGCTGCATTTCATCATCACATTGGGTTTCTTGTCCATCGCATCCATCATTCTATCACTGGCACTACTCTACTGCTGTCCGTGGCGACATTTTGCTTTCTTTTGGTTCCACACTTCGTCCGTCGTATCTTGCATATCATCATCGTGACCGTATCTGCTGTGGCAGAATTATTCGCTTTGGCCTCTTGCTCTGCGGATCCTCTCATCCTTACTCGCAAGTGTTCGTTCCATCCATTCTCGTCATTGTCATGTCTCCTGGGTCTCTCGTGCTGTTGTCGCAATATATGTACTGTTCGGATGCTTATATATAATTTTGTGCATTGCGTTTAAGGCATGTGCGATTTGCAAAACTTGGGGCCTGTGTCTGGATGATGTCGATGAGGTGTAGAGTAGATAGCCCTCCCACGGCGAAGCGGAACTCGGCGCTAGCGATGATCGATGATGCTCGACGATGGTTGACGAATGGCAAGCGGGATCCTCTGTAAAAAAGCAAAGTCGAGCGCTAGTCACCGGTCAGTCGTGTTGACTGGACAATTACGTCTTTATGCAACACAGACGAGCCACAGCCACTTCCCTTCAGCTTCACACATCCGATAACCAGCATTATCAGCACGCTGCAGGCATGAGGGAGAGTTGGGATATATATTATGCACCAGCAACATGTTAGGGGCGAAACAGCAAGGCCACCATTACTGACCTCGTGAGGCAAGGCATCTGAGTGTTGAAGTCGGTACATGAAAGTCGTATGGAACATGGTCATTGTGTTATGTTACTGCTGTGTGTATGTTGAGGCTCAGCCAGTCAATAATGTTGTAACTTCAGACGCCAATGGGTCCACTATGTTTCAGCCACGAGAACAGCGCTGTAGGATACAAATCTTGGATGGCCCTGTCTCGCATCTATTCGTTTCGACTTGAACTGACATACTGGCACAGTGAGATTTCACTCGCGTCACGAACGCGTAACGGCTACACTCGGCCGACATTGAAAATTGAGCGTCGTCTATTCACCCGCAATACACGGTCACTGCACGAATGATTTAATGAGCACTACGAACAGTATTAAAGGAGGAGATGAACGTACTAGGACACCCGACTGCAGTGCCGTGAACACTACCCGACACGCCGGCGATCTGCAGCACTGCATTGACGATCCCACCAAGACCTGTCCGATTCCGAGTAAGCAAGGTCCGGACTGACAGGCAATCGCACGCGGCATACCTTCGCCTGCAATCATACCCGCCGCAACAGGGAACAGATACTACAAACAAATTGGATCGCGCCACATCCAAATCAGCTCTCGACATCTCCAGGGCCATTACCAGAATAGACGAGAGCAAAAGTAAGGGACGTACCATCGCGTAGCTCGCACCTCCATGCTTCTTCCATATCACTCCCGCCACTGAGCCTATGAACATAGCGATAGGATACGTGCACGTATTGAGTATGAATGCGATGCCGATCGCGTTCCAATTCGGGATGAGATAGCGGTTGTGGGGTGAAACAAAGCGGTATTTGGCGATCGTTGTGAGAATGGCGAGGATGCCGAGGCCCTAAGTAGTCATTAGTGCCTTGGCGCCGAGGTGGATGAGGACGAGGTAGAAGCTAGCTTACGATGGCCGTGTAGCCGCTGGAAGGAGGGATGGGGAGCGCAGGCGAGGATACGGCAACGGCGACCGCGCGCCAGGAGGCCACATCGGGAGCAGGGAAAGAGCAGGTGGCGGACTGTTCGAGGTTATTGATGCATGGGTACGCTTGAGTCACGCATCCTTTAATGAGGTATTCGCGCGGTTCTGATAAGATGGGTGGACTTACCGGTCGAAAAAAGAACATACACGCCTGCGCTCATGAAGATGGAGACGAGAGCTCCGAAACATTGTGCGTAGAGCTGGATGCGGGGGGATGCTCCGAGGAGATGAGTCGTTTTCAGATCGCCTAGCACATAAAGTAATGAGATCTAGACCGACAACGTAAAAAACGAATCACACAGTCGTCGACATACCCAACATATCCGCGCACTGCTCCGCAGCTCCCAGTGTGATCATTCCCGTCAATAAATTTAACCTCTGGTTGTCGGCGACACCCAGATGTCTTCCTTTCGAAATGCCCCCAAATATCAATTGACTTGCGTTCCCTATGCTCGTCACAGGTGTCACCGAGATCCTCCCGGAACATTCGGCGCCGATAAGGGAGAAGAAGAAGGCAATGATGATAGCAAGGAGGGTCACGCCCGCATTTTGGGAGAACTGTGTGGACATGACGATCATAGTCATCACCGTTGCGGCGAGCATGCCGCCGACCCACATCCAGGTTGGGACTTGTTCATGAGGCGGGACGGGGTCGTAGATCTGCTCGTCGGAGGAGGGTTTAAGATCATTAGTGGTGGATGGAGGAGATTTGCGGAAACGGGCGATGAAGGGCTGGGAGACTTGACGAATAGCTTGGAAGACGCCGGAGAAGTTGCAGAAGACTTCGGCGAAGGAGGCGCAGATAACTTATAGACGCTACGAATCAGAAAAGAAACCATGATATGCATACTAGAGGACGAACGGATGAATGTTCCCGGCCATATCAACCAATATCGTGGCGAGGGCTCGTTGACGGGGTCCGTGAGCACCATGCCCATCATCTGAATCAAATCATCACCACAGTCAAGCATAAAGCATCCTGTCATTGCTAGATTCTGCGACCTACGTTGATATAACCGGGATACTGAGGATTATAAGCCTCTCCAAATGCTTTACCGGTGGCGATCAGTGCAGGTCCGACGATCATCCACGCGAGTACGCTTCCTCCGAGGAACGATGCAGAGTTGCTGACTCCCACAAGGAATCCGACGCCCAGGAAAGCTGGTGTCCATCTGAAAAGAGAGCTATTAGCGTATTGGACAGAGGGAGAAATTGAAGAGACGTACTCGATGACCCAAGCGAAATTCTCCGCGCGGACGATCCACGTCCATCCGGCCCTGTATAGCCACCAAGACTAGGAAAGTGTCTCAGAAGGAAGAAACTATAAACAGCCTTGGCACTTACCCAATGCCAGTCCCACATAATGCCAGGCTACGTCGGAGGCATCAAATACCGGGCCAGATAAATGAAGAAAGTTACTGACGGCGTACTCCGAAACTACTCTCCAGCTTATAGCACAAATGAATGATACGAGCAACCCGTAGGTTTTCTTCCTCGCGTTCTCAGCCGCATTTTTTCCAACGTGGAGCGAGCGAATAGTATAAGCCTGAGAATAAAAAGGTCAGAATGATTGTACATATAGAAATATAGACAACTCGCCGTCGCCACCGAGTTCGGGAACACGAGCTTCAGCTTGAGGATATAAAACTTACGCAACGGGATCGTGAAGAAAATCCCAAAATAAGCACAACAGATCGTGAATGTGAACAGCCTCCCGATATCATCCTTCGGACTGGCGCCCATGATGCCCAACTGATACATGGCCGGAAATCCGCTCGCAAACAGCAGGCCCAGCGACCCCGCCGCAGTCGCGGCGCTCATAACACACACGTTCTCTTTGGGTCCGAAGTAACCCCCTCCGAGATAAGGAGCAGAATGCGCGAGAGAGACTTTATAATGGCGAAACCGAAGATGGAGCCGAAGAGGCTTGAGCCAAACGTCCAGCCTGTTTTGAGGCCTAGATAGACGTTGGAGGCGGCGATGACGCCACCAAGGATACAGCCGATGACAATGGCGCGCACGGTTAGTTGGTGAGGTTCGGGGAGGGCATGTGGATCTTCGGGCTGGAGAGTCACGGATGAGAAAGAAAAAGAGAATGGAAGGTGGCTAGGCACTCGCGAAGGGATCGTCCGTTCCGAGGAGGGCGTGATCCTCACCGCCTTCCGCAGCAAGACTCAGCTCCTCAGACGTGGGTCTTTCGTCCTCGACGAGATTAGTAGAAATCTCTATGTTAGCACCGTCTTTCTTGTCACTTAATCCATGAGGAGCAGTTGAAGAGATAAAATCAGCGTTGATTTTTGTCCCAGAGGCATTTAGATGGGCATCGTATAGAAGCGGAGAAGGAGGATCTGCGCCAGTGGCCATTTTGGTGTGTCAGTCTCGCTCTTGATAACGGAGAGAAACCAACAGGCCTCTGTTCGTTTTATGCTCTGTTACTCGATGATAAGTTGTACGGCAGTGGATGAGCACGGGGACCAGAAACCGAACGATAAGAACGGTACTCCTGGATGAGCTGAGGTTATGTCCAGGAATAGGTCTAATCCCGACGATAGGGATATGGCGCAGATGGCACAGTGCGCTTCTTCGTGCGAGAACCCTGGATAAAAAGCAGTCCTCGACGGAGAGCGGAACCCCATGGGATCATCTGCACCCCGTGGTGGGCATTGAGGGCAGGAGATATCTGCGACTTGGCTGGTGTATACGACACAAATGTCACTGATGAGCCCACGAGGGTGATGCAGAGGGTATGATGAGGGGGCGTATAGACGGCCCGGACGAGATATCTTTATCGTTTTGCATGAGCACGCGATGAGGTACCTATCAACAAATAATAAATACTGTCTCCGCATAGGAGCACTTCTTCAAGATAGAGACCGATCCACAGGTGTAAATCAGAGCCTTTTCCCACATCATAAAGAATGGGGACGTGTCCAATGCTCCCGAGCTATCTTGAGAACATGGCAGCACAAAAGATACAGGACTCATTGGATGCTTGAGAGGACTGTGTCTCGACTGGACAAGAGCCTAATATAGTTTCACGCCGAATGAGGATTAGGATGGAGAACTTCTGTGTAATGGAAACACAGGGAACGGCACGACGTACAAGAAACCAGGTCCTCAGAGTTTGGGAAAGGCTCAGAGCAGGCGGGCCTGTGCACTCGGGGATTTCGGAGGAACAAGTCAAGGTGCAGATCGAGAAAAAGGTAGAGTACTAGTGCTGCAGAGCCAAAGAAAGAAGTAAAAGTCGAAGGAAACGTTGAAGTCGTGTCCGAAAAGTTGTACAATATGTATAGTAGAGTTCGAAGTTGAAACGTTTAACCTACGCGTGCTGGCACTATCAGATAAGATAGGCATAGGCGCCCTGCGTGACATGACGACATCCGATATCGCCCACGGCCACGCGCGTCACTGAGACTCGTTTCCCCTCTCCGTCAAAACCGTTCACCGCGACTTTCTCCCCTTCTCCATCTCATGGTCTTTCCATCTGCATAACGTCTACGAACCCCGGCCATGAGCGCACTGAGAAACGCGTCGCTCGTTTTCTCACGCACGTCCCCAGTGCGATCAACTTTTCTC
The DNA here is from genome assembly GCA_004681135.1 of Hericium alpestre. Taxonomy (NCBI): domain Eukaryota; kingdom Fungi; phylum Basidiomycota; class Agaricomycetes; order Russulales; family Hericiaceae; genus Hericium; species Hericium alpestre. The sequence goes on along the minus strand of SFCI01000416.1, from coordinate 3,264 downwards.
AATAAGTCATGCAGACATTGCAGTCCATGGCACTATTCCTCTCCCACACGGCTCGAAATACCTTTTCTTACGCCATGTCGTTCATTTCGACACCTGTCCCAGAATGCTCAAGATCAGACGCCAGCACAGCCCAAGCCGCCGGCCGATACGCAGGCTCAGAAGCCGCAAGCTGCATCGGAAGCTAGCGCGCCTTCGTCAGATACCAATATCATCAAACGAGAGCAGCGGAGACGAGACTGGAACATTATCCGGAAACTTGCGGTTCATATTTGGCCCAAGGACGACTGGGGAACGAGAGGACGCGTCGTCCTCGGTGTAGGACTGCTTGTCGCCGGAAAGGTCTGTGGATACTCTTCTTCGTGCATAACTTGTTGCTCAAGTGTATGCACTCAGGTCATGAATGTTCAAGTCCCCTTCTTCTTCAAAGAGATCATTGATTATTTCGATGTTCCAATTGCTGCCGATTCTACCGTGTGGGTCGTGTGCGGGTCTGCAATCTTGGGATGTATGCGTCTGAAGATCTGGTTCTACCATTCTTTTTATCTGAATCTTGTTTAGATGGCGCTGCCCGCGTCAGTGCAACTCTGTTCGGAGAGCTTCTGAATGCCGTCTTCGCAAATGTTGGCCAACGCGCTGTACGCAAGGTCGCGCGGGATACATTCGAACATCTTCTAAACCTTGAACTGCGCTTCCACTTGGCCCGTCAAACGGGTGGTCTGACTCGCGCGATTGATCGCGGGACGAAGTGTGTTTCACTTTGTTCTGTGTTGATGAAGTCTCTTGCTGACTGAATTTGCAGAGGTATAACTTTCATCCTTCAGGCCATCCTCTTCCGGGTTGTACCTACGGCCCTCGAGATCTCGATGGTATGCGGGATACTGGTAAGTCTCCGATAACGATATCTCGCCATGACATGAATCAACTGTTAGAGACAAGACATATAAATTTGGCTGGGATTTCGCCGCCATCACGGCTATTACGATGGCTGCATACACGTGGTATACCGTTCGCACCACTGCATGGCGGTGCGTAATATCATTCAATCCTTAAATGGTGTTGACTCAATAATATCATCTGCAGGAGTCAGTTTAGGCGCCAGGCGAACCAGGCGGACAACAAAGCTGCAACTGTAGCCGTGGACTCTCTGCTCAACTACGAGGCCGTTAAGGTCTGCAACCTAATCAATGGCAGTTCCTTCCCACACTGACATGATTTTTTCTCCTAGCACTTTAACAATGAGAAATACGAGATCGCTCGGTATGACAAGCATCTCTCCGAGTATGAGAATGCCTCCATAAAGATCGCAACGTCACTTGCCCTCCTTAACTCAGGACAGAACATTATATTCTCCAGTGCTCTCACTGCAATGATGTTCCTATCAGCCCAGGGTGTGATCAATGGTAAGTTCATGGTTAGTTCCGAAGCATTAGAACCAAGGATTGATTTGCCTCCCATCAGGCACGATGACCGTCGGTGATCTCGTTATGGTCAACCAGCTGGTCTTCCAGTTATCTCTTCCTCTGAATTTCCTTGGTACCATATATCGAGAAGTACGACAGAGCCTGCTCGACATGGAACTCCTCTTTGATCTTCAAACGAAGAACACTCCACCAGCCGTACGTTCCCACTCGTCTTCATTATTCGTGCAGTCACAGAAGCTACCATAGGATCCGCCCACAGCCAAAGACCTCGAGTTAAAAGGAGGATCGATTACCTTCGACCACGTCGCCTTTGGATACCATGCCGACCGTCCCATATTCCGAGACCTCTCCTTCCACATACCCGCAGGCAAGAAAGTAGCCATCGTCGGCCCGTCGGGCTGCGGGAAGTCGACAGTGTTCCGCCTGCTCTATCGGTTCTACAACCCCGGGAGCGGCCGCATCCTCATCGACGACCAAGACATCTCGCAGGTCCGCGTCGAGTCGGTGCGCAAGGCGATCGGAGTCGTCCCGCAGGACACGCCGCTCTTCCACGCGGACATTCTGCACAATGTGCGCTATGGCCGACTCGATGCGACTGACGAGGAGGTCGTCGAAGCAGCGCGCAAGGCGCATGTGCATGATACAGTGCAGAGGCTACCGGAGGGGTATGCGACCACTGTGGGTGAACGTGGGCTGATGATCTCGGGCGGCGAGAAGCAACGGCTGGCTGTTGCTCGGGTGCTGCTGAAGGATCCTGAGATTCTATTCTTCGACGAGGCGGTAAGTCGTGTTTTGCGTTCTTACATACTTGCGATTGTACAATTAAGCAATGTCCTCATCTCCTGCCAGACATCCGCCCTGGATGCTCACACCGAATCTGAGCTCATGAAGAACATCAACGCGATCCTCTCCGAGAAAGCTCGGACCAGCATCTTCGTCGCGCATCGACTGCGCACCGTGGTGGAATCTGGTACGTTGCTTGCTACACAAGGGGGTCATTCGCTGAGTTTGAACCTTAGACCTCATCCTGGTCTTCCATGAGGGTAAAGTTGTTGAGCAAGGCACCCACGATGAGCTCATGAAATGTGGTGGCCTTTACTGGAGCATGTGGCAGGAGCAGGCCGCGGACAGATTTATGGAAGATTCTACGGATCCTATAGCATAGACCGATCTTTACGTTCCTCCTTAGAGCGCAGCGACTAACTCTTCGCTCAACCTATCTAAGATCTTTTTTCTAATTGCAAAATTATGCCACGATAGTGTCCGTTCAAAACCAACACGGACAGTGCCGTGTAGTTCAAGGCAAGGCGTGGTCGCACCAGCAGCTCCATTGAATCCATTACTGTAATCTTTGAGCCTGCTTACTGAAACTCCTCAATGACACTTCTCGGCTTCGCATAAACTCCCAACGGTTTGTACTCGATGTCCAAGTCGAAGGCTCGGGGCCCTCCCAGCTCAAGGCAGGACCCCTGTCAATCAGTACTGATGTCGTTGCGTAGTCCGGACAGAAATTGTCGATTTGGCCGGTACGGCCGGTTCAAAATCCGGACAAATGGGGGTTTTGGCATCGAGAGGTCAGTTCAGGGATCCTGACAACCAACCCACGCTTGGTGGAGGTCGTTTCGTTGTCCGGACAAGGTACAAATTAGCACCCACTTGCGTTAGTCCGCCAGCATCCAACTCGCCCATCCGTCAGGCTCGAGGGCGATGTCGAGACCGGCGCGCAACCCAAACGAGGTAATTGGGGGTAATTGAGGGCGGGGCGTCGAGGGAAAGCATGCCGCCAGCGAAACGGACATCACAACCTAGGCCTGTCGCAACGCTACCTACGATATGCTCCGGC
>SFCI01000415.1:0-21965 GCA_004681135.1 Hericium alpestre | reverse complement strand
CCAGTGCGCGAGGAGCCGTCCGAGCGCGCGCCGCTTCTCTCCACGCCCCCGAGCNACCTCGAGGCCGCGCGCCAGTCATATGTCACAGTCATAGAAGAGCCTGAGCCTTCGGTCACGAAAGGCGTGGATGAGTTGCCCGAGCCTGGGAGGTTCTCGCGGCTTGCAACACGGACGAGTCTGAGGCTGCCGCTCCTCCGGTGGAAAGGCCGTCCGAGGCCGAGCGTGAAGTCCTTGCGGAATATCGGGAAGGATGCGGCCAGTGCTGTCCCTGCAGTCATGCTCGGCACGCTGCTGAATATCCTGGACGGGGTTTCTTGTAAGTCTATTTTTCCCCTTCGTGATACAGGCTAACATGGGAGTACATAGATGGTATGATTATCTTTCCTGCCGCTGGGGCGTTTGCCGGATTAGGTCCCATGGGCGTGTCTATGTTCTTCGTCTCGTGGGTGCCGTTCCATCTGCTAATTATCTGCCCGTTGAGCATCCTTCTACAGTGCAATTCTGGCCCAAGTCATCTATTCTGCCGGCGCGAGCGGCTTCGAGGGTGCCAATGGAAGCATGATGATCGAAGTAGTGGTGCGCGCCCATTTATCCTGTTTCCACTTGCATAAAATTCACCGTGCGACCCGCCAGCCATTTTTCCACATCCTCGCGAATCTTATCGCTGCGGACATAGGCGACGGCAAGCGCAGTGAAATCATAGCCACCACACTCGTTGCGTTCGCGTTCTCGAGTATGCTGACTGGTGCGTTCTTCTTCCCTTCCGTCTTAGACTGGAATTGATGCGGAAGGGACGGCTAGGCCTTACGTTCTTTCTTCTGGGCGCATTCCGCCTAGGCAATCTCCTGGGCTTTTTCCCGCGGCATATCCTCGTCGGCTGCATCGGCGGCGTTGGCATCTTCCTCATCATCACCGGGTTCGTTGTACTTTCCTTGCATTTTCGTACAGTTACTGACGCGAGTGCGGGCAGCCTGACGGTCTGCACGCGCATGCCAGAAGACGATTTCGCGCTCTCATTCGCAACTTTCAAGTTCCTCGTCCTCAAGGCGAGCAATCTCGTGCTGTGGGCGCCTGCCTTTGCGCTCGCGGTGCTGCTGAGGGTTATCACGCACCGTTGGCACCATCAGCTGATCCTGCCGATATGTATGTCTACAATCCCGTTCGACTTGGTCACGAGAGCACTGCTGATCGGCGTTGGTGCCAGATTTTATTGTTATTTTTGCTGTGTTCTACACCGTCGTTGTAGCCGCGGGGCTTGATCTGCACATGCTGCGGATGGAGGGATGGCTTTTTGACATCGAGACGTCGGAGGAGTCGTGGTACAACTTTTATACCTATTATAGTGCGCATTTTCCATCGTTATGTGGAAGTCGGGCGTTCATGCTTGCTCCAGACTTCGGGAAGACGCAGTGGGGGCCACTGTGGGCGACGCTGCCTACGCAGTTTGCGCTGTGAGTGTCCACTACATAGGTGCGATTGGAATTGCGGCTGACTCGTTGCGCCAGGTTGTTTTTCAACATCTTGCATCCACCATTGAACGTTCCCGCTCTCGGTATGTCTCCATGGTCTATGGGGGGAATTGCTAGTTGATGGACGTGGCTGGCAGCTGTATCTCTTGGCGAGGACGTAGACACGAACAAGGAGCTCGTTGCGCACGGATACTCAAACCTTCTTGCCGGGTTCCTTGGTACTGTGTACGTAGAGTCTTCTCGCTCTTCTCGAGCCTTCAATTTAATGTTCGTTGTCCATGCAGACCGAATTATCTTGTATACGTCAATACCCTGTTGTATGTTTGCCGTGTATTTAGAAAAGCGTGGTCCAGCCGCTGATGTCATGTATGTTGCAGGTTTTATCGTGTCGGTGGGTTGACGCGCGTATCGGGCTTCATGCTCGCGGGCGCCACGGCGCTACTGCTCTTCATCGGCACAGGTCCCATTGCATATATCCGTACGTCCTTTCTCCACCTATGTGGGAAGCTCTTCATAATGAGGAGTAATGCAGCTGTGATGGTGGTCGGCGCGCTCATATTTGTACTGGGCATTGATCTTGTTAAGGAGGCATTGTGGGATACGCGGCAGCGCGTTAACAGGTAGACATTGTTTCTATGATTATAGGCAGTGAAAGACTAATTGCCCGGCTCGATATAGGTTGGAGTATATTACAATTGTCAGCATCATGATCGTCATGACGGTGTGGGACTTCGTCATCGGCGTGTTCTTTGGTATTATCATCAGTTGTGAGTCCTGGCGCTTCGACACCCCAAGTCTATATCATTGTTGATCGCTGAATCGGGGCAGGTTTTTTCTTTGTTGTGCAGAATTCGCAGAGGCGGAGTATTCGGGCGATCCACACTGGGGAGACCGTCATGTCTACGGTCAGACGGCCCAGTGCGCATCGCGCATATATTAGGGAAGTGTCGAAGCAGACGACGGTAATCCGCTTGCAAGGCACGTTATTCCGGCCCTTCGTCGTTACGTGAGATACTGACGCTGGCAGTTATTCAGGCTTCATTTTCTTCGGCACGATCACCCACATCGAGGACACGATCCGCATGCTCGTCGAAGACGCAGCGTTCCAGCGGAACCCAATCCAGTTTCTCGTCCTCGACATGCGGCTCTGCGCGGGCGTGGACCTGTCCGCGGCCGAGGCGTTCGTGCGCATCCAGCGCATGCTCGCTGCGAAGCGCATCGTGCTTGTGTTCTGCGGCATCACCGCCACGAGCAACGTTGGGCAGGCGCTGGAGAGCGTGGGCTTGTTTGAGATGGAGGACGTCGAGGTGTTTGGGACGATGAATGAGGCGATGGAGTGTATGTCTTGTCTTGATTCCATATAGGCCTTTGGAGCTGATGTGGCGTGTGTAGGGACGGAGAACGCTTACCTCCGCGCGTGGTTCTTATCAGCCAAAGCGGAGACGAAGCCAATCAGTACGTGGTTCTGATGAGAAATGTAGATGAGAGCTCATAAATCTGTTATCAGTGCTACCAGGTAGACAAGATACCATTGACCTCGCGATCCGGGAGTCTCTCCCGAGCTCGCCCCGGCGAAACCAGTTGCGCGACGTGGGCGGGCGCACCTTCCGTGAGTCCAGCCATGGAGCTCGAGGCCGACACCCTTGGCTGACGAGCACCCACAGCCTCTCCAGACCGCGAACTCCCAGAAGACAAAGAGCCGTACAACACGCTCCTGCAAGCCTTCTCCTCCTACGGCCCCGTCGACCGCGAGGTCTTCCGGCCCATCGCGTCCTACCTCGAGCGCCTCGCCCTGCCCGAGGGCTTCGTGCTCTGGCGCGCGCAGGATATAGAACAGATAGTGTAGAGAGGCTTGCCTGTTGTGGTGTGGGCCTCGTGACGACTGCACGGCAGGGCGAGGTGGCGCCAATCGGGACGGCTTCGTGGGTTCCTCGAGGAATAGAGGCCGAGGACGGGAAGACGGTAGCCCCATCGAGACATTATATGAATGGCGTGCATACTTGCCGACTTACCGGTGAACTGTGATGCTCCGATGTTGGGGGCCATGTTGGAGCATGGGTCTCACAACTCGACATGCGTGTTCTCCTGGTTTGGTATTCAATTATACATGGTCTATCGAGATACATACCGTGTTATCTAGATGCTGGAGGGTAAATAGTGCTACAAGTGGTCTTGGTTGTCATCATGCATCGTCAAGGATCAAACGTGGGACGACGTTCATCGCCATCAGCTGCGAGCGGAAAACATCAGTGATTCGAGGCCCTGTTGTCTCCAAAAGTGCATGAAACACGCACTTCTTGGAATAGCAGCTTTGCAGCATAGGGAATCGTGAGCTGCGCCACGTTCTTGGAACTCTTGCAGTAAGGGCACCAGCCGTTGTAACCCAGCAGGCCGCATTCCTGGCATGCGTTGACCTCAAACTTATCGGAGGAGATCATGAGACGCTCGAGAAGCAGCTGGGTCGCTCCATAGCCAATCAAGCAGTCACGCTCCATCTCCCCAAGGCGCAGGCCGCCTTCTCTAGAACGACCCTCTGTGGGCTGTCGTGTTAGAGTTGCACGTGGCCCCCTAAGCGAAAGTGGTCAGCTATTTGGGGATTGTCGCCTATACCATCTGTCTGGAGTCGTACCTTGCTCGAGCATGCATCTTGTCCATGACCATGTGCTCTAAACACCCACTCAGCATTATCATATGGCAGAGAGGAACAAACACCAGACGCACTCAGTTTCTGTGGAGTGGGAGAAGCTGTCAGACTCCTGGTGATATTACAGAGTGGTGGATAAATTTGCGTACCTGATAGTATATGGGCCCAAAGTAGACATAGGCTTCCATGAGCTCGCCGGTGATGCCGCTCGTGAGCATGTCCTTTCCGGCATAGCTGAAGCCGTTGTCGATCAAAATCCGCGACATATCTTCGACCTTCACAGATCACACCTTAGCGGCAGGAACTACGCTCGACTGGGGCTGTGCGGCGTACCTTCGACCCTCCAAAGGCAGTGCCGTACTGCAATTTACCCGCTAGAACACCCGCCTGACAGGAGTATATGTCAGCATCAAGATCCCTCGGCATATGTCGCGGAAGCAAACGCACCTTTCCTGCAAGGAGCTCAATCATTTTACCAACGGTCATCCGAGACGGGAAGCCGTGTGGATTCATGATAGTGTCTGCCCAGAAGCACGCCGCATCATCAGCATCCAGCGCGCGCAGTCACGCCGACTCGGAGGAAATACGCACCAGGGACGATGCCTTGATCGTTGAATGGCATATCCTCCTGGTTCACAATCAGCCCGCAAACACCCTTCTGACCATGCCGCGATGAAAACTTGTCACCCAACTCGGGCCTCCTTGTTTGCCGGATCAGGACTTTGATCAGGGTCTGGTCGTTGTCCGTATCCGAGATCATGACCTTGTCGATGTGTCCCGCAACAGGTGACTTGTAAGTCATCGGAGCATTCTTGTATGGCACCGAAGCAGCTTGGCCCGTGAACGAGTTGTCGTTGGCATTCGTAGGTGTCTGTTTGTTGATGTATACGTCTCCGGGATCCACTCGTTCGCCGACGCCGGCAAGGCCGTCGAGCTGGATGATGTCGTACTTTTTCTGAATCTGCCCATTCTCGTCAACCGGAGCGTCCGCCAACCGGTCGAAGCTAGAATGAAAGACGCCAGGTCGAAACGTCAAAATAAAAATATAGGTAATAAGGGGCTTGTACTCACGTTCCGTTCGGGTATTTACGAATCAGCGTGGCGTTCTTGCGCAGAACTTGACATCTTCCGTAGCCTCTGTCCAGACTTGCCTACAATCAAGCCACATAGTCAGCATGGTTCCTCGAGCGGCCGATAAAAGAATGTACCCTGTTGAGAATGAGGGCATCTTCGATATCATAGCCCGAATAACTCATCACGGCAATCGTGGCATTTTGCCCCGCCGGGAGTTTATCGTACCCAATGAGCTCGATGGTCTTGGTCTTCACCATGGGCTGTTGCGGATATACCGACAAGTATAGCAATGTGTCGATCCGATTGAATTGGTTATAGCCGATAGCACCGATAGCTTGTTTTCCCATGGCGCATTGGTAGGTGTTCCGGGGCGATTGATTGTGGTGCGGATATGGAATAAGACCCGCGACGGCGCCCAAAATTGTGAACGGTTCGATTTCGAGATGCGTGGTCGTCAGCACGATATCAGGTTCGTACAGGGCGATGTACGAGTCGTTCTCTTCGTTGACATCGAGGTATTCGACTAACCCCTTACGAAGGAAGTCATCAAACTCTAATGTGCCATCCTTGAGAAGCTAGGAAATGAATTTAGATATATGTCCGGGCGATGAATAGAAGGTCAAGACATACCGCTATGTGATCGGATGTTACCTTAGGCATGCCGTTCTCCACGATAATCGTAGGTCTACAGATGCGCCCACCATCACTGGCGATGTTCACTGTGCGGTGATGGTGGTTAATATAGACACTGACGAACTCGCTCACCCGCCCCGCGCGCCTGAGGCGTCGGAAGTTGTGCACAAAACGTGCCGGGAAGCGGGTGAGGCCGATAATGGCACCGTTGACGTTAACAACGAAGACGTTAGGCCCGTATATCTCTGTCCCGGTGGTCTGGCTAATGTCTAATATGGCGAACGTCGAACGCAACCCACGAACTATAAATAAGGGTTTACGTACCCTCTATGCCCAGCATGAACGCAAGTTTGATAATGGGTTCTTCATCCACATCCGTCGTTATGTGCGTCATCAGTGCCAAGTTCTTCACCAGGCCGCAGGCTTCTCCTTCAGGCGTGTCGCTGGGACAGAGCATTCCCCATTGACTTGGCTGCAGCGCGCGAGGTCCGCTCACTTTCCGCGTCTTCTCGAACTGGGAGGATATTCGTGTCATCATGCCTAATGCCGAGATGAAGCTAAGGCGCGACAGGACGTGCGTTACGCCCGCGCGTTCCATGCGGAAACGCTTGAGCGACCAATTGCCTGTTGAGATGGCGCGCACAAATCCCGCGGTAATGTGATCCCCTTGGAACTGCATCGTGTTCCAGGCATCGAACTCGTTCGTTCGCGATGGCTTTTTCAGTACCTTGTCGATGGCAGACTTGAGGTTCGTATTGAACGTCTTGAACAAGTCTTCAAACAGCAGTGCGAGCAGTTGACCAGCCCTATATTGCAAATTCGATGAGCGTTTGCAGAGATCCACGACCACGCGACTTTTACAAAGATGTCCACGGGCACAGGAGAATCATGAAACATCACTCACAGTTCCAGACGCTTGTTCCCTACGTAATCTCGATCGTCGACCATCTTCTCGTCGTCGACTGCCATAAGTACGCGCCGAGTCATCGTGGCCACGAAGATGGCCTTCGCACGGAGGTCCATTCCGACCACAGGCACATGCGCCAGAACGATGGTCGCAAGAGCCTCGAGGGCCTCCTCCCACGCAGGCCGTCGCGGACCCACCACCCTGCGATTAACCTTGACGCGAGAACCGATCCATTCCAAAGCCTGGTGTCGTGTGAATATGCCCAAGCGAGCGGCATCTTCCAAGTTTGGTGCGAAAGAGTTCTTGTAGGATTCAGAGTTCCCGGCGGTCAGAAGCAAGATCTCCTTGTCAGATTGAATCCCAAGGGCCTTGAGCGCAATCGCAATGGGAACATCCTCGTGGATTGAATTGTGACGAAGATAGATTTTTCCCTTCTTCGTGGCCACATATGTCTTCGATTTCAGGCCGCCATGCGTTGACCTAGGCATCGAGGAGTCGATTAGTCAGGCACTGGGAAATTTCGAAACAATTGTCTGCAACGCACGAGGTACACGAAGACTGCACAATCCCCTTTACAGGGTCCGTCTCGACGATGATACGATTCTTGCTCAGCTGTTCCTGGACTAAAATAACCTTCTCGGTGCCCTTCACCACGAAATATCCACCTGGGTCCAAGGGACATTCGGACATACGAGCTAATTGCGCTTCACTGCGCCCAGTGAGAACGCACTTGTTGCTCCTGAGCATGATAGGAAGGCGCCCGATGTTGACATTGCTCCGCTTGACGACGTTCTTGCCTCTTGTATATTGAATAGTGACGAGGATGGGCGCGCTGTATGTCGTATCTCGAAGACGACACTCGTGGGGCGTGACACTCTTGTCAACGGCATTCGCATCCGTGCGGTCTGGGAACCCGATTTGAATGTCGGTGTACTTCAGCCAGAAACGTGGGTCGACATCCGACGTGACTTTATTGTTGGCCTTCAGGATATTTTTGATGTCGACATCGACGAAATAATTAAACGAGTCGATGTGCTGCTTCACCAAACCTTTCACCTTCAGAAAGGCGGGTAGCAGAAGCCATTTGTCCTAACAAATGCATGCATAAGACGTGTCCAAGTGGGAAAGATTTCGACGACATACTTCGACGCTTTTGATTGGGTCCGTAAGACCTAGTCCACGCCAATCTGTACGGTTGAGCTGGTTCCAATGCTCGTCCTCCGCATTCTCCATCGACTGTGATGATCTCCCGGTGCAATTAGAAGTACAGGGGACGCAGACTGGGACGGGATGAGGGATACAAGAGAGAAAAGCCTCTCGACCTTTCCCCGGCCCGGACACTCGACACAACACCGAGGACGTAACACGTGACATGTAAAGGAAGTCATGCCGTGGGAATCTTGAGTTTCTGCACGTAGCCCGTGGCGGCGGCCGGCGCCTAGCGTCTCGTTCTGCCTCCGATTCTTTTGCAAAGTCCAACTCAACAAAGCACAGCAGCTGTGAGTGCCCACGAGATTCTGGTGTCGCAATATCATTTTTAAGACGGCGTTATTATCAGGTCGTACTGATACCGTGTTATTTCGTCTACAGTACTGAGCTCGTTGATGCTATGTTTCACTCCAGGGCCACTAGCAGAGCCCATTGTGACCGACCCTGCCACATTCCTTAAATATCTTCAGCTCTGCTTGGTTTCCCCGCTTCCAAGGATTCATGTCGTCGGGGAAAATGAGTTATTTCAGCCACACGACGACCGGGAGCAAATCCCTGGGCTCAATAGCACTTCAGGATCAGCTGCCTGGTGATGCACGCGCACTGCGGCCATTCACTCATGAACCTGGCTGGAACATTGTGTGAATACCGCGAGCGAATAGCACCTCTTGAACGCTAGTTTGTTGGATTTGGCCGTCTGGGATGTGTTGAACCGCGAGCGGCGCAACCAGGTCTGGGTCTCGATCGGTATGGCGGCATTGCTGTTTCTTGCGGACTGTTTCGGCGACAAAGTCACCGTCCAGTGAGCATAGCTCAAAGGTGCGTTTTCTGCGTCGTGGTTGCCCATCTGTTGCCGTCGTGCTTGTCTCCTTCAATGATGTCTTGAACAAGCCAATTGACTACGTCGTCGTAGGTGAGTGGTATCAGATCCCACTGGTGACAACTCCTGCTTCCTATCTTTGTAATATCTTGTATGTAGGTGGAGGTGTAAGTGGGCGTTCTTGAATCGTCAACGCAAAATCCTCAATTTTAGCTGATGCCGGGCTTGTAGTCGCGACAAGGCTGAGCGAAGATCCAAATGTGTCCGTGTTGGTTCTGGAGGCGGGTGCCTCGAATATCAACGATCCAGCCATTCGTACGTCTCTATTTTCCTCATGGGAATATTGCTTGATGCACCACGCAGTCCGCTCAGCTTCCTACGGAAGTCACTTCAAGATACCGGCTCATGACTGGGTGTACAAACGGCAAGTTTTCGATTAAAGCCGAGCATTATCACGATGCCCATCTTGTTCACGTTCACAGGTGCCGCAGAAATGGACCGACGGCAGGGTATTTGATATTCCTAGGTAAGCAATCGGGATTGTCAGATTTCAATTATCGCAGTCTTGTAATGAAGAGTCACAGTGGGAAAGGTTCAGGTGGAAGCTCTGCAACTAACTTCCTCGTTTGGGGTTTTCACCCTGCATCTGATGTTGATGCTGAGAGGCTTACTGATATAGTATCTATGGCCCAATCACGATCGATATTCTCAGATATCGAACCTCCCGATAATCTAGGATGGAACTGGGCGTTATTCATGAAGTATGTCAGGACAAGTGTCAGGAAGTTCGAAAGTCCGTACCTCCCACGTGAATATTGGCTGCACCATTCGTTGATGATCGTGCACAGGTTTATCCCTACGTCCGTTTCAGTCGCGAAGCAATGCGAGCTGCAGATGAGCAGCTTGATTGATAGGACGACCGGTGCGTAGAGCTACTTATCTTCGATACCGATGACATTGATATCCTATAGGACAAACTGCTGCTTCATATCCGAAGACAATTCCTTCAGTGGAGATACCTTTGCGGAAAGTGAGATTACTCGAGTATGATTTACTGATACGAGTCGAAAAGTCCTGCTGATAATTAAGAACGCAAGGCATGGATGAATGACCTCTCGTCCCGATCATTATCTGACATGATCGTTGTCAGTCATATTATCTGCCGGCTCAAGATCGCAAGAACCTCAAAGTCCTTGTGAATGCACCTGTCAGTCGGATCATCACTGAACGGAATGCAGAAGGCCTCCTTCTTGCAAATGAGGTAGAGTTCGACCACGGAGGCAAGACAGGGACGGTCAAGGTCGGGCAAGAAGCCATCGTATCAGCTGGGCAAGTCTCTTGCAGGCCCACATCTGCACCCAGACTCACATCACTGATAATGGTTTGTATAGGTCATTGAGGTCGCCGCAGATCCTGGAGCTATCTGGCATCGGTCTCAAGAGCGTGCTCGAGCCTCTTGGGATCCCCGTACAACTCGAACTTCCGATCGGCGAGAATGTCCAAGACCATATTTTCATCGGTACTTGCTGGGGTGAGCGGCTTGCACAGACTGGTCCGCGATGTGGCCTTCATGCTCATGATCACCTATAGAGCTTCGCGATGGCATCGACGATCCTACGCTTGATATAGTCCGTGACCCCCAGCAGCTCAAGCAGCACTTATTGCTTCAGTGAGATCACACACTTTATCATTCGAAACCCTGTATTCCTTATTTTATTTCCACAGCGGCGAGGGAAAGGACCTCTTCTCCACCGGTCTGAGCGGGATAGCCTATGGCTCGCTGTATGATTATTCAGACCGGGCCGAGGAGATCTACAAGGCAGCCAAAGAGACCCTTCTGAAGAACGCTGACGGCTACCCGCCAGGTCTTCTCGAGCAGTACAAGATACAGATCGAACGGATGGAGAGGAAGGCGCCCGGGCTTGAGATGGTGGTCATTCCTGGCTTTTTGTCTGCCCCGAGTACGTTGTGCTTAAGGCTTTATTGATATCTTCCGTCCAGACTGATGTCGTCTAGACACTCCGGAGTCTGCCAAGAAGTACTACACTATACTACTCATAAACAATCAGTGTCAGTCGCGCGGGAGTGTCGTGAGTTTATCTTCGACCTTTGGAACTACCTGTCCTGTATCATTCTTGCAACAGCATATCACGAGTACAGACCCGAAAGTATATCCTGCCCTAGACCCCCATTGTCTCGAGCAAGAAGCCGGTAAGTAGTCCATGGACGTGTGTTTTTCGTCGTATCTGACGCGGCTGTCCAGATCTTCATTGCATAGTCGAAGGCACCAAGTTCGTGCGGCAGCTGAGAAACGTAGAGCCATTCAAGGATCCGATAGGTTAGGATGTCGACGTAGTTGTATTGCAGTTTGCTGATGCATTCATCCCTGCAGTGAAGGAAACGAATCCTGGTCCTGAAGTTCAAACAGATGAGCAGATCGCCGGTACGCCGTCTTTATATCCTGTTCCCGGCCCTGACCGACTGCATTTAGAGTGGTTGAAGAAGTACATGTCCACCACTTTCCGTCAGTGGATACCCTGAATCATCGCGATGTGGTCCTGACGATGTTCGTAGACACCGCCTGCTCCCTGCCTATGCTGCCGAGGGACAAAGGAGGGGTCGTAGACCCGAAGCTTAAGGTACGCCGGACCGATTCAGGCGTCTTGACAGGCTATTCACAAGCGCATCGTCAGGTTTATGGAACGGAGAATATTCGCGTCGTTGATCTCTTGATCATTCCTCTTCACTTCTCCTCGCACCCGCAAAGTGAGTGGTCTGGTTCTGGCCATCGAAACGAGTTCTTACCAGCGTGTATCTAGCGTTTGTCTATGCTATTGGAGAGAAAGGTTAGCTATCCCAAGTTCTCGGCGCAAATGTACCCTAACCTTCTTTACTCCAGCTGCAGACATTATTAAGGGAGTGATTTGAATAATTCCACGACTCACGAACCGAGCAGACCATCCTACCATTCACGGTTGAAAAGCAAAGGGCGACTGATTGTAACTTTACCGGTGTTTCTAATGTGAATTATTGTGGCCATTTATTTGATGGAAGCTTCGCCCTGCGTGAAAAATATATATCCAAAAATACCAAACTAGTACATCCAATCGACACAATTACATTTGCGTCTTCTAATGGCACCTACGCCACAGTGCAACATTTTATGCGCGTTATATCTTGGAATCTTCCTTGATGAGATCGGCAGCTAAAGCGCAGAGAATCAGTCAAACATGCGTGAGATACAAGCAATATATAATCAACGTACCCTTCTCCGCAATAACGTAGACCGTGGCTACAATGAGATTGTACATCAGCACCGGACACAGTTCCTGATCAGTGGATATGTAGTAGACTCACTTTGCGGGTGTGCAGAGAAGTACAGAGGAACGATGGAGAGGTCCACGACACGAATGTTCGAGGTTCCGTAGACCTGAGCAGCCCATGTTAGATGACAATCTTGGTGTATAGAGGTAAATCGACGTACCTTGAGCCTGGGATCCACAACACCTCCCTTATCCTTCGGAAGCATGGACACTGAGGATCCAGTGTCTAATATCATCGGTGATTAGATCAAAAAAAAAGTCATTTACAACGAGACGATATGAGAGCCTACGATAGGTGGTAGAAAGATTTTTCTTCAGCCATTCTAGGACAGGACATACTTAGATAGCTATGGTCCAAAAAGAGCTGGTAAACGTACCGCCGATCTCCTCGTCGGTCTGGACCTCGGGACCAGGGTTCAGCTCCTTCACTGCAATTTCCCAGTCAGACGTGAAGAAATAGGTGAAAGAGAGCGATTATGAACTTACCAACATACTTCTTGAAGGGCTCGACATCCTTCAACCGGCGCACGTACTTCGTACCCTCGATGAGAGTTTGCAGATCTATTAGACACAGACAATTACTCAAAGAATTTAGAAGACCTGCGACAAGATGTTCTTACCAGATGGCTGCTCGACGTAGTGTGGGTCTAATGCTGGGTTTACGTTGGGATCGACTGACGTGATGTGCTATCGCACGCATAAGGAACAAAGACGGAGATTGAAGCGAAATGATTGTGAACATACCACAGTACCACGGGACAGGTTGTGATTCATGATGATAAGAGGTGTGAAGTACTTCTTCCCAGGTTCAGGTGGGTCTGCACACGGAAGCCAAGTCTATGTCAGAACTCGCTTTTTCAGAAGGCAAGGAAAGCGACGCGACGCACTGGGTGCAGACAAGAAGCCGGGGATAATACAGATCTCCAGGCCCGGCGCCTTCTTCTCCATGCGCTCGATCTGGATCTGATATTGTTCGAGCAGGCCGGGAGGGTAGTTCGCCGCGTTCTGGAGGATGCTCTCCTTGGCTGCCTTCTGGATTTCGTCTGCGCGCGGGGAGTAGTCCTGCAGAGCGCAGAAGGAAAAGCCGGTCAGACCTGTGGAGAAGAGGCCCTTGCCCTCCTTCCTGCGAAGCAGTGCGTGTGAGGATGGAGCGGGCATATCAACATAGACTAGACATACTGGAGCCCCAAGTGTTTCTGCAGTTGCTCAGGGTCGCGGAAGACATCCAGCGTGGGATCCTTGACGTCATCTTTAATTTCTGGATAATTGTTAAGTCACATTCCTCACATTCCGGCTACATGTTATGAGAAGACACGTGCCGAATGCAATACCAGCGTAGATGTGATCTTGGACATTCTCACCCACGGGCAGATCAATCTGCTGAGTGATACCGAGAGGCTCAAGGATATGCTTCAGACCAATGCCAGAAAGCTCAAGGATCTGAGGAGAGCGAACAGCACTGGTGACATGGAGATCAATATGTCGTTGCAGGAAAACAATCGACAAATGCGACCGTACCCGGCTGATAGGACAACCTCCTTCCCGATCTTGACCGAGTGCGTCTTGCCGTTGTGGTTGAACTCGACCGATTTTGCAGTCACAATGCCGTCGGCGGCCTTCTCGTTGACAAGGTGGTTAACGCGCGCTCCGGTGAGGACGCTCAGATTCTTGCGGTCTTGCGCTGGTAGATAGTATCCCTGCGAATGAGCAAAAGTGATTAGTGTCACAGTGTATCTGATTGGCATTCAAAGGAAACTTACGTTCGTGACATAAGAGCGGTCGAGGGTGGCGGGGTTCACTGTCTGGGGGTAGAATGCAACGCCATGAGGCTGTGATAGGATGGGCGAAACGTTAGTTTGTTCCATCTGATTGTGACTGACATAGCAGCTACGCACGTCACCGCCAACCTGCGCGATAGCAATACGGTCAGTCTGACGAATATGACTTGCAGAAGCCGGGCATACTTACGGGATCTTTGGCATGTTTGAATCCAGTATGGAGCATAGTCTTCAGGAGAATCTCAGTACATCTCGCGAACGGAAAGCAAGGGCGTCAAACCTCCTGGATCGGCAGCTCCAACTCCAACAGGGTCTTGGGGAATGCCACGGTGATATTCCCTATGATGCATGAGCTGACATTCGGCCATGCGTCCAAATTCAAAAGCACTACACACCAGACGTCCCATCTGTCAAGCCCTTTGCGCGAAGATCGCCTTTCTTCACGTCTCCGGAGGCGGCGCGAGGAACCTGTACAGGGTTCAGATCAGACGATGCTGCATCAGAATTCAATCACTGTCATACGCACTTCTCGAGCTTCTTGGAATACTTCACGTATTCCTTCCAGTTCCAGCCGGGGTTGCCTAGGCGCTCGAAGTCTGTAGTTGCGATGCATCATATCAGAAACACGTATGTGATGGGATTCAGAAGGAAGGGATGCATACCATCAATCTCTGCAGCAGGAGGGCGTGACCACACGAGGAAGTTGATTTGGGAAGATCCGCCGAGACCTTTGCCACTGCAAGAACACTGAGGCTTCTGTGCAACATGACAATCATGGCTTTTTGGCCTACCTTGGGATATGGAATTCAGTGTTGGCCGCCCATTTTTGCGGCACCTGAATACAATCCCAGAAACGGTATGTCAGACATGCACGATCGGAATGAAGTGGAGGGCTCACGGTCGTGTAGTCCCAGTCATATTCCTCCTGCCTGAAGTGGCTACCGAAGGACGCGGGACGGACTGTAATGGTGCTGTTGAGTCGGACCAATTCATACGAGCTCGATGTCAAACGAAGAACTCACGGACGGCGGGATCATCGATATGAGCACCTCCTGCCTCCAAAACTAGGACGGAGACATTGGGATCCTCGCTCAGCCTTACGGCCAACGTGAGGCCGGCTGTCTATAATCCTATGTTTAGCACGGACCACATGTACTCAAAAAACGCATAAACGCACCCCTCCGCCTGAAAGTGTTCAGCTGACATGTCAGCATAACATTGAACCGCTTTAGACGCGATAAAATCGTACCAGCAACCACATAGTCGAAGGACTTTTCCGCGACATCGTTGATAGAGACAAGTGGCATATTGCGATGTCTGGGATAAAGATGAGAGTAATGAGGGTCTTACGTCTCTTGATCTTATATGTGGTGCGGGATACCTATACCCTGGTTGGAACGTGTGATTAACCATGGATCGATATCCCAGGGAGACCCCAGATTGACTATGGATGATGCATTCCTGCCAGGACTATGCTCCGTATGGAATGTACCTGCCGCCCTAACCCAGTTGCAGGACATGCCGCACGCAACGCAGTGAAGACCCTTTGACAGATGGAAGCTTCAGACGCTGATTAGCATCCTGATTTGGCCCACGATTTCAGCGCTTCAGCATGAGGAAGCTGGCATTGGATCATGCTGGTCTGAACATGCCTGTGAGAATAGTCGAATCGAAGCCAATCCAGATCTAGACTGATCATGGGGAACTTGAGAATCGAAAGCACGTCACGTCGTTCTTGATAGTCGTACTCGGATCAGTCCTTGTAGGACTGACGCGCAGCCTCATGGAAATCCGGATACCTATCACGAAGCCGACGAAGATACAGGGTAGCACCACCAGTGTGCCGTATACGAGCTGTTGTGAAGCCTCTAAATATGTTAATAGAAAGGGCTGCACGGTTCGAGGCAACACATCACGATTCACTCACAACCGTTACGAACTTGACCGTAATTGAGACAGTTTAATTTGCACCTGGTACAATGCATCCTCCGTTCTAACCTAAATGCCAACTCTAACGTACCATAGATTTCTCGGTCGGGTCGCAAACAGAACATAGGGCGATTTTCAAGGGGTGGTGTTATACTTAGTGGTCGCCAGGGCATTCTGGATAAGTAATACTAATACGGTCGTGGTCACTGCTGACATAAGCGGATAGGATCTGTGTTCTCCGCTTTCTTTCTTTCTTTTGCCTTCTATCTCCATTATTCCTCATCGTCGTTCATAGCGTTCACACACTTGCCTCTCGCCTTCATCATCGTATCTCACAATGTCGAAGCCTGGTACGCCGACTCCCTCAAACACCCTGATCTTGCGTCGCCAGCTTCAGGAGCTCACAAAGCACCCTGTCGAGGGCTTCTCCGCTGGTGAGTGAGCCCTTGCCGGAATAGCCACGCCCTCTCTGATCGCGCACGCTCAGGACTTGTCGACGATGACAACCTCTTCGAATGGGAGGTCCTGATCATTGGGTACGTCCACCATCTTTGGCCCATGTTCGCATGCTAATTGTCTGCGCGCTACCTTCATCGATTAGTCCCCCAGATACTATGTAGTGCGTACGCTCGTCCCGGCTGCGTCGCGCTGTCCTGCTGACCCCGCCACAGCGAAGGCGGTTTCTTCAAGGCTCGCCTGACGTTCCCGCCAGAGTTCCCACTCCTTCCTCCCAAGATGAGCTTCATCACGCCGATGTGGCATCCAAACAGTTGCGTGTCTTCTCCTTGATCTCATTACTAATCATTGATTGACGATTGCTTTCTACCTCTCATCGCGGTGCTTTGGTCTATTAATCGCATGTGCTGTGTTCAGTCTACCCTGACGGCGTCGTGTGCATCTCCATCCTCGTAAGTGATTTTTTTGCAACCTTCAATGCAGCATTTTCATTTTGAGCTCATCCCTGCTTCGCTTCTGTAGCATGCTCCCGGTGAAGATCAGTGGGGTTACGAAGATGCCGGCGAGCGATGGATGCCAGTGCACTCGATCGAGTCAATAGTAAGCGCACGACCATCTTGTACCCTGGCTCATTTTTCAAACAACTTCGTGCACAGCTCGTCTCCGTGATCTCTCTCCTCTCGTCCGACAATCCCAATCTTGACAGCCCTGCCAATGTCGATGCCGCCAAGGAGGTCCGCGAGCACTACGACGGTTCGTACTGTCACGCACACTGTCAAAATGCGATGCAGACAGCTTATCAATTTCTTTTGTCATGTAGCGTATAGGAAGAAAGTCCGCCGCCTCGTACGGAGAAGCGCAGAAGAGGCCTTCGACTGATCGCTCGCCCTTCAACCCGTTCGCACGTCCACTCCGTCAACGACATCTCACGACCTGTCGATCTATCATCGCCCCTACGTACATCCATCAATCATTCCACATAGTACCTACTCATCCTCAACCATCGAATTGCCAGCTTCTTCCGTTTCTACGTTGTGTTATTTTTGTTTGTTTTGGCGTTATTGGCTGAATCAATTTTAGTCTTTGGAACATACCGCAGGGTGTGAGTCCTCACCAGGTGATATGTGGTCTGACGTGCTTGCTAGCAGCGCCCCATCGTTCCAAACCTCTTGTAACTATAAATATCACAGGTCTTACAGCTGCAAGCTAGACAAATGCAATAATTGATGGAAGCCATGCATCGCATGATGCGAAGCTAACTGCGAAGTATCGATTTTTTGACAGCTGCCCACTTCCCTCACAACTTTACCCGCCGTATCTGAGCCCCCGCGGCGCTGCGCGACAGCAGCATATGCAATCCAGGACAGCTGGGCATGTCGTCACTGCCATTCATGGCGTTACGACAATGGTCGTCATGTCCAGTTCATATCCCCACTTGATGCACAGCCTATTGCGATCAGAGGCCGTCTGTCGCTCCTCTCAAGATCCGAATGTGGGAGAGCAGTTCGTTAGCCGGAAAAACGTCTAGATCGATGTTCCACGACAATCTTCACTACCTGTCGAGATCACAGTCGGTGTTCCTCACTGTTGCGACGCAGTCGCACATCCATATGACACACACATTCTTCACACTGCCCTGGGTCGTTCCCTTTCATTTGCAAGGACATCATCAGGGGTACTTCTATGATAGGAGGTATCATAATATATGGGTTGCGGTCGTGCGGGATGATGAAGAGGGGGCTTCAAATCAGCAAAGCAACGGCGGCCTTCTGCGTGATTTGGAGTTGATGCAGAGACTTCCAGTCCTCTGATGTACGCGTGTCGAGTTCACACAGTTCATCAACACCTGGTCAGTGGGTAGTGAAAATACTGATTATTGGGTTGCAATGGGGATCGAGTCGTCGCTGGATGTCGAGTTCGCTAGCCGACGCGTACGGGAGATAATTCCGAGTTACGCGAGGATATGTGTGGTGCCAGCACCACCCACCAACACCTACAAGCACCCACACCTAAGGACGCCTACTATCAACCTTTAGTTTGTGCCTCGACTCGCCTCTGCGCTATCGCCCCTGCGGCAAATCCATGCTTCTCCCGTCTCCTGGCGCCAAGGCGCCACCAACCGGCGGGGAAACGTCACAAGCCCGGTGTCCCCGAGCTGAAAGGTCGTCCGCGATGTCAGTAGTACTACTCCTGGTGAGCCATGTGGTTGCATTGTGGCATTTCTGATCGGTGTCTTACAGATGTGAAAGTCCAGGGACAGCACAAACCATCGCAATCCATTATTGTCCGACGTAATGAGGAACGTTGACCGACGAAGTCAATGACCCCGCGGCCGCGGGTTACAAAGTTTTCTCACCATCAAGCACGACACATATGTCGAGCGTGTTCTGCAGATCCGTATGGTCGATGATCTGACATGCAGACGCCATTCGACTGAATGCTTGAGGATCATATCATTACATGATCTCCACGGCGAAGGTAAAGGCCTTCTCTCTACGATGCGAGACATCCTTATCACCAGCTCGGTCTCTATGTATGATTCTGCAATTGACTCTCGTCAACAACTAGATCAATTATCTGTCATTGGCTGTTCCGATGGTAGCTCTGCTGCGGGGTCTGCACGGGCCAAAGTACTCCATCAAGGCCATATCAAGGGCTGGCACAGATGCAGCAAGTGTGCAGCAGCGCTTTCAGCAATGAGCGTTACTCATTGCATCCCGGTTGCGCCTATCTTGACAGGTCAACATAATCTTCCTGCGTTCATTCTTACTCGTGCGTTCTCACACTGTCTGATTTGCTCCAAGATTGTCATGTTGCGCCATGCTCTAACAAGTCAGAGCTGCCCCGTGCAAGACGGCTTGTCGTCTCGGATGCGTTGCTTTCTCCGGCGCCAGGACGATATGTGCGCTTGCAAAGCAAACCCCGAATCCTTTAGCTCTCGCAATTCACTGTCAAGGCCTGATTGCTCCATCACTTCTTATTTTCTCGTTGCCAGAGGTTGTGGCATGGCTTGATGTGGGCGGCAGAAGGACCTTCGCCGCCGCGGAGACGCCGTCATGAATCCAAACACGTCTCTGCGAAGCCTGCCTTCCAATGTCAGGTCAGCATGCTCGCCCGTTGCCCTTCTGATCGTTCGCGCGCTCGTCAAATCGCGACGAAAACGGCTATATCTGACCGCATCACGATTAGCCATGATTGCACCTCTGGTCCCTTCGCCCCCGCTCAAGTAGCGTCCAGGCCCGCCAGTAGCCTCGCTTCAAGAGTAACCCTCCCCCGGAGGCCACCCCCTTACGAGATCTGCCATGTCAGACCCGGCTACTGACGGTGCTGTCTTTGCGAGGCCGATGTGCGCCCTCGACCTGCTCCTGTGAAGTGCGAAACTGACCAGCAGGCAGTCATGGGCCCATTCTCGTCGGCACCTTCCTCAATCTTATGCTTTATGGGATTTCAGTCACGCAGGTGTACATTTATTACAGCGCATATAGGAAGTAAGTTGCATTCCTTACAGTCGTTAGTCGGCTGAATCTAAGTATTACTATCGGCAGCGATCGGCAATGGATGAAAGTCTTTGTATGGACCATGTCTATTCTACGGGTTGCCAGTGCCGATTGAGCGATATTTGGAACAGATTACCGTCCTCTTCCTCGCCGATACGCTTAATTCCGTGTTTGATATGGTCTTCATCTACCAATCGCTCATTAATCATTTCGGTACGTGGACGTTCAGAACGCACTGTCGTTATTATAGGTGTTCTAACAGTGATCACTAGGTGACGTTGACTACATTCAGAATGCAGACTGGGGTATGTGTGCCGACCTTTTATTTTCTTCATCGTGGTTCTCACCGTCTATTTTCCAGTATTCGCCGCGGGTAAGTGCATCGAGTCTCAAGTGCCCGTAGTCGTGTGCTGAAGGCGTATGACTCGATGACATAGATCCTGCAATGACGGTAAGCATCGAGCGAGCCGTTTAGAGGGCGAAGTCTCATATATACGCTTCAGGGAATTATCGGGTCGATGGTGCAGCTCTTCTTCGCCTGGCGAGTCCGAGTCCTCACGGGCAGTCGCTTCGCGACTGGAGTGATCGCAACAACAGCAATCCTGGAGTGCCGTTGGTCTTCCTATATTTCTCTTGAAATTCGCTACTAACGGGAAATTCCCAGTCGGTGGTATTGCAACTGCTATCGCCATCGGCTACGTGCCTCAATTCCTACGATTCACAGTTTTCCAGCCGGCCGTCATTGTCTGGCTCATGTCCTCTGCGGTGTGCGACGTGCTTATCACATCCATCCTCGTCTTTCACCTTGTAAGTTACCCATCGCAAAACAACTCATTGTTCGGCTGACTGATCCACATGTAATATGGCAGCGCCGACACAAATCTGGCTTCTCTCACACAGATGATATTGTCGACAGGGTAATCAGACGTGAGGCTCGATCAATATGAACAGTCTCCGTATCATGACTGATTGGAATCGCAATAGTAACGATCCAGACGGGTTTGCTGACATCCATCGTGGCCATCATTGACGTCGTTCTTTACCTCGGAGTTGTAAGTGCCTGTGGCTCATTTCACCGCCGCATGCTCACCGCTATTCTTCACAGCCGAAAGCCGCTCTGTAAGTATCCAGCGTGCAGAATTCTATCCATGAACACGTCATAAACGCTATTACTAGGCACCTTGGGTTCAACATGCCTCTCTGCAAACTGTACACGAACTCGTTGCTCTCCAGTCTGAACGCGCGCAGCGGATGGGCCCTCAACTCCAATTCAGACCCGGTGCATTCCATCGGCCAGAGCGGCGCAAAACGAGTTGGTCGCCCGCCTACTTCTTTTCTGGAACTCGCTGACCCGGACCCCATCTGAAGCGACCGGACGTCGTCGCTCTGTCAACAGGCACCGTCCGGCCGGAGGTACGCCCATAGTCAAAGGGACTGAATATCTTTGCTGAAAGCTTTCCGTCGGCAGGTATTCGTCAACGTCGAACAGCACGAGATGGTCGACGTCCCAGGTAACGGCGGTAAGCGGGAGCGGTCGCCGGAAGAGTCTGTCAATTATCCCGAAGATGCGAAGATCGTTCAGGCAGTCTGAGGATAGATGCGCATGGCTTGCCTACGACGAGACATCGGCTATAACGATACCACACCGTAGTCTCCACATGTTTTATACGCTTTGCTACGTGGACGATCACAGTTTTGTATACCTTACCTGTATTTTGGAGGAATATATTTATCATGACTTCTTCGCTGCTCCTACGCAACGTGGTCTGTGAGGCGCTAAAGTGACAGAACCCAAATACAAGCATCGCCAATCTTCTTTACACCGTCAATGTCGGATGATGATATCAAAGCGCTGAGCGCTGAGCAATCAGAAATTCGCAGAGCTGGGATACACCTGATGCATAGTGAAACAAAGGACTAGTCTACAGATGATCAGTACTACACTATCGGACACGCAGCAACCCATACTTAAAAATATCCTATCCACCCAAAGCCCGCCTTCTGAAGATCTGACACCCCAACGACCCGATTTAACAAACCCCATCCGATTTCCATGTTTCATCTTCAGCGCATCCCCCGCTCACTTCGCATCCGCGAACTGCTTCAATACATTCACGACCTCGGGCTGCGGCAGGCGCCACTTCGCATCGGTCCCCTTCTCGCCGGTCGAGCACGTCTCCGCATTGTCGAGCTCGTTCAGCCGGCGCAGCAGCTTCTCGTCCGCGC
>SFCI01000414.1:0-21982 GCA_004681135.1 Hericium alpestre | reverse complement strand
TGGGTTAAAGAAGGCTAACTCGGAGAATCTATAGGACAAGTAGCTTTGTTAGCGTTTGTTCATGGTGAAACTCACAGCGGCAGAAAATTAAGCCCGATTTCTGCTCCGATGTAATGTAAATTGAGCCACTTTTTCTCTGATGCGCCGCCCGAAGGTACAAGCTTGAGAACGTCGACAAGGAGATGGTACACGGAGAGCGGGTACTAATCCATAAGCAGCGCCACGGGCGACTCGAGGGGAAGCCCCCGCCACGCGTACCACGACTTCCAATCCGTGATCTGGCCCGGTTCCGGCGCGCGCGGGTATATCGCCGTCGAAGAACAGCCTGGGGATATGCTCCACTTTCGAAAGCTTCCATGCGTCCACATCTGTGGGCCACGCATCGCCGAGGAGCACTTCTCCGTGGATGTATTTGGCGTCGGACGTCCGACCACGCATGTTCTCCCCGATGTTCAGGTCGGGCGAGTCGTCGTGTGGACGCACTCCGCCGGGAATGGACCAGTACCCAAAGGAGGGACTGGAGCCAAGGACTTGGAATAGCGCCCTAATAACGTCGTGATCGCAGGTGCCGTCTGATTCCCCATGGGAACTGGGTAAGATCCCCGCGGAAGTAGGGAAGACGCTTCATGTATTCCCGGAAGTCGTTTGCCGTGTGAATGATCAATATGATGGTACGGACAAGGACTTTATTATTAGGGCAGACTTCCTTATGAGACGGTATGCCGGAAACCTTATGTGCTTTCCATGATTTGACCTGGCACTAGAAGACAGTTGGGCATATTATGCACGGATCTTAAGTGAGTGCGTACCTCTCGAGAGCAATACACAATGCCTCCGCATACTCCTGAAACCATATGAGCTCGGAGGTAAAAAATGTAGGCAGGCCGAGAGTTAAATCAAAAACGCTGAAAAATGTCAAGTCGATTGAGCGTGTAGTGGACTCTGAATCTGCTTCAAAATTTGTGAGGCGGGGATCCTTAGGATCATTGCTCTCGACCTACTCTTTTGCACTCCGGAGTCGAACCAAGACATGAAAAGCCCATCTCGCTAGAACAAACGGCTATCTCGATTGCTAGTACTCACACATCCATGTCATTCGCAAACCTTCGGATGCCTTCACGCATAAGGAGCCATGTTCTAGCTGAGTACTGACTGTACAAGAGTCAAGGAGAGTCAGAGAGCTTGTAACAAGTGAATCGGAAGCGAACGACGAATGACTATCCGAACCATCTAATCTAATCTCATGGGCTTACAAATCCGAGTCTCTCCAGGTTTTCTCATCCAAGCCCGCCTTCCAAAGCGGATACAACACATCTTTACCTTCACTTTACCTTTACCTCTTAACTACACTAACCATGGCCGACAACACAGGAATCCCCGAAGGACCAGACGGGCAGCATCTGTTTACATGCCTATCCTGCTCAATCGCATTTCTTACCGCTGAAGACCAAAGTACGTTTATGCATCCAGCGAGTTATCTGCCCATCTGACGCATCCTTCAGGAGTACACTACCGCTCAGACCACCATAGGTACAACATGAAGCGTCGCGTTGCATCTCTTCCTCCTGTTTCTGTCGCCGTTTTCAATCAGAAGGTTCTCGAAAGGCGGCAGGAAACCGCGGTCATGCTATCACCCAAGGGGTCGACATGTGAGATCTGCAAGTGCGTAGTGTTTGTTATTGTAATGCAGATCTGGGATCGATGGCTTACAGTCATGGAATCCTGTAGAAAAGCCTACACGACTGAGAATGCGTACCTGTCACATATTAATTCGAAGAAGCACAAGGAGAATGAGCTGAAGGCAGCTTTGCGTCCCACCACTGAAGCCGCCGAAGAGGCTGAACCTGATGCAGCACCTGCTGAAGTCGACACTGCTCCCGAATCATCAATGGCGGCAGCACCCGCTGAGACCACCCCGCAACCCTCAGCGCCATCAGCAGGCGTCGGCCTCTCGGTTCCCGAGGACGCCACAGAAGACGACGTCGCGCAGACGATAGACCAAAAGATCGCCGCCGCCCGCTCGCGCCTGTCCCCCTCGCACTGCCTCTTCTGCACACACGAGTCCCCCTCCCTCGACGACAACCTCACGCACATGTCCACCGAACACTCGTTCTTCGTCCCCGACGCCGAGTACCTCGTCGACATCACCGGCCTGATCACGTACCTCGGCGAGAAGATCGCGGTCGGCAACGTCTGCATCTACTGCAACGGCACGGGCCGCGAGTTCCGCACGCTCGACGCCGTGCGCAAGCATATGGGCGATAAGAGCCACTGCAAGATCGCGTACGACAAGGAGGCCGACATGCTCGAGGTCGCCGACTTCTACGACTTCTCGGCGTCGTACCCCGACGCGGAGGAGCGCCGGCGGCGCGAGCGCGACGCGGAGCGCGTGAGGCAGGGGCGCATGAGCCGCGAGGCGTACGAACGCGGGCGGGCGCACGAGTCCGCTTTTTTGGTGCCCGTGCCGATTTATTGGGGCGGCGCGATGAGCGCGTGTGGCGGTGGGGACGGGGAGCATTGTTAGTGGTGGCTGTGGTGGCGGCGGTGGTTGCGGCGGGGGAGGTGGTGGTGGTGGTTGCGGAGGAAGCTGACAGTGCTCAAACAGTGGCCGGTTTAAACAATACCGACTTTCCAATGTTGAGACTGGAGACTCACTGCCCTAAACTATTACTGAACAGATATCGCAACTCTATGACTGTCGATTATCTGTCCTCTGTACTAAAGCCTTTGTAGTGTTTCTGATGTGTACGAGGTTATATCGACAATGTAGCTGGCAGTTCAATACGCCCAACGTTCCATTCACATGGCCAGGTTATATGCTCCCAACGCGCTTCAGGTCTTCTTACACTTTCTCTACATTTCCCAAACATTTGACATTTGATATCTTGATCCAACGCGGTCTCCTGAAGCAGCGGTCGTCACCCATCAAGTCGCAGTTTGTAAATTTCAGAACATCCCATGAATCAGTCAATATCAAGATGCGGGTAATCCTTGCGTCTCACCCGCGTAGCAAAAGGCAATCCTTATATCTGCGTCAGGAGAGCGGGGCTATGTAAAGAAAGGTATCTATAGTAAAGTACAAGGGGTAATCAACAGTGCATAACGAATCTCAAAAGGCGTGCCGGTCCGTATTCAAGGAGTCCGGTATGGTAAATGGCAAACATAAGCGCGACATGAGACACTGAGGCTCGTACAATCCGTATCTAGGGACGGTCCCCGATGGGACGGTAGGCGCGGTTTCCAGCGGCCCATCTGTGGCCTTTGTCGGCTGCGACACCGGTCAGAACGACCCCGGCAACGATAGCATAACTCCCGATCCAAGTGAAGGCACTGAGGTAGTACGACGTGCCTTCCGAGCGAAAGGAGAATTAGTCTTCCCCACATTGGCTAAAACGGATATGAAGAGTACGTACTCGGCTTCGCATGACGGAACTCCCAGAAGGACGAGGTTCTCCAGAGGTCGGTAATTATAGCCCATGCGATCATATGGAAAGTCGCTGTCCGCAAGCAGCTAATAAGTACATCTCGCATGGGAAGCGAGCAGCGCACGCACCGTCCAGTGCAAGTAGCACTGCAGTCGCCTTCCAGATCCGCCGCCTGCGCGAGTGCGTGCTTACTCCAAACAGGAGCGAAAACAGCGCTGCGGCGCCGAACATGACGCTCAGCTCGACCACATACCGCGCGCTAGACCACGCGGTGCAGAAACCCCTATTCTCATTCTCGCAGCGGTCGGTGACGCTGGCGGGGAATGGGCGGCACTTGAACTCGGTGTACGCGATCTTGCCGCCGTCGGAGGGGCCTGGGACCTCGATGATGCTGCGCTCGCACCGCTCGGTGAGGCCGTAGCGCACGGTTACACGCGTGTGGACGATGTCGGAGCTCTTGACGATGAGCCTGCGAGAGCGCGCCCGTCAAAACGATACGGATAAGCGCAAGAAGGGCGCGGACCAGTCAGTGCGCTCCGCCGCGAAGACTTTCTGCGATTCGGAGGAACATGAGTGCCAGGTGTTGGGGTGCCGGGTTCGAACTGATGGGCTCACCAGGATTAAGAGCACGGTGACCAGAAAAATGGCGATCGCATACGATGTTTTCCTCATTGTTGCGAGGACGCAGCTGACGAGTAAAGGGGCGAAGAGAACTCAGGAATGAATATTTGAATGAAGGAATTTATAGGTGAACGTTGAGCTCGTTGTGCCAGTGGGCCTCGTCGCTTCCCGATACGCCCGGACCCAAATGGTGACGTCGTTCGCTCCCGCCATGCGTGTAGTCATGTCGCAACTCAGTTCTTCTTTCAAGTCCTTGTAGATTAGTGGTTAGATCACCACGTTGTGGCTGTTTACATAAGCCGTGGCGACCCAGGCTCGACTCCTGGCAAGGACACTTTTTTGCATTTCATTTACGTTGCACTTGAAAGCACTTGAATGGAAGCTCGTATTTTTTATTGTATTAATGTTGGCGCTGTTTCGATTTTATTTATTTATTTACACACTGATCGCAATGTCATATAGTGTGTACCTTCCCCGCGGCACAAAGTTTTCATTATGCACCGACACACCGGTGACATCGGCCTGGTAACATGACAGGGAAGGTGTTTCAGCTGCTCTGGCATTACGCTGTATCTGAGGTCCTCTGCATTGATGTTTTCCACCTTGCGAAATGATTGATCGGATTATCATGGCATATAACACTGAATGATGCTGCAGAAGTCTGGTCATATATATATAGCGGACGTGGATCACCGCTGTACAGCGAACACATCGTGGAAACTATGCAATCCACGACCAGCCGAAAGTCCGTGTGTAATCAGGGAGAATTTCCTACCAGTGTCCCTGCCCAGTGCCCTCAAACCCGAGGGACTCCCTGTACCACGTGTGGGTACCGATCCGCAATCATCTGTGAACGGACATTCCGTTTCGAGTGAGGGTCAGGTATCATTAACGGTCAACGCCACATACCGCAAACAGCTCTGGCGATCGCACGGCCAAGACGTCTGGGTCCTCGCCGAGACCTACGAAACTACACGGAAGTGGGTTAGTATGGACTTGACAGACAGAGAGCCGCGAAAATCGGTACCGCGGAAAACATAAACTTACATCGTCGAGACGCCTGCTTCGATTGCGGAGGACAGGGTCAGGTCTGATGGGAAGACGCCGCCGCAAAGCAGTTCTCAGCGTCGATTCGAAACGGTTCGCAGTCAGTGGGACTTACGGAACTGCACCCCGATAATGAACGAGAAGAGGACAACTGGCGCCGTGTATTGGCCCTCCGCATTATAGGACGGGTGGGTATCTGCGACACGAGGCAGGATGGTAATTGAGTGGAGCCCGAAACCAGTTGGATAAGCTCGGAGTACTCACAGCGCAAATACAGATACCCGAAGAGGGAACACATTAGGCCGACGGCATAGGCTCCCCAAGTAAGAGCTGTGTGATTGTATGTGAATTGTCGAAATCCTCACGTTAGCAGGTAATGCACGCACTCATGCTAACGAGCGAGTCGTTCACCAGCGCATCAATGCCTGTTACAGAATAAGCAATGGGCTGCTGTCTGCCTCCGATGGCTGCCCACCTCGATCTTTGAACAAATGCCAGGTATCTTTCGCGGCGCGGAAGTATGGTTTTCCGTACAAAGCTAAGCGGATCGACAGCGCCTTAATTAAGAAACAGCGGAGGGTAAGGTTTGATGCTCACCGATCTCGATATACGCGTATCTGAGGACGGAATGGAAGAGGATCAGTGGCGGAAGAAGACGCAGGGGCCACGAGGCGGCATTCACCTGTTGAAGTACTGCACCAACCACTCGACGCAGCCGACAAAGCACTCGGCGCAACATGCTAAACATGCTTCCATAGCTGGCAGATTCACGAAGTCAATAAGCCTTGTGTGAAAGCATGCCGGAGGGCCATCGGACTTACGGGATCCGTTCGCATTCGCATTGTTTCTGACCGCGTTGAGGGCCAGCCGCAAGAGGTCAAGGAAGGTTACGATGAGCGAGCCAAAGGCAATCGACCCGAGTGACAACGTCGATGCGCGCACGAATGCCGAGAGGGTCGGGTGGCGCGGCATGACGCCTTGCTCGCGAGAACCAAAGTAATACCAGCCTAAATAATAGATACATCAATTACACACCGAAAGCACGCTTTTGGGAGATGAAAGTCTTACTTCCAAATGGGCCGCCAGCCATGGTGGCCAGAGCGACATTGACGATAGTGAACGATGTCCATATGTACGAAAAGGTCAAGAAAAACACGAGGCCTGCGACGGTGGATGAGGAGCAGGAAGTGCCCTGGCTGCAAGCTAGGAACAGGATCAGAAACTGTTACGCGAAGCGTCGCGGGGCTGATTCGGCTTGCGCAACCAATCTGAAACGCTGATCTCACCTGGGTTCCCCGGTGTCCATTTCTCGTACCTGTCTGATTGTTAACATCACAGTTTGTGTGGTTCCGCGAATGGGTATAGAACGTACGTGGCGATCAGGCTAAATGAGTACCACCTGCAACCAATGGAAGTGTGAGCGTGACGCCAGTGAATACGGAGCTAAAAGTGTCAAGGGATCCTTTCACTTACACGCTCCAAGCAGCCTGCAGCAGCAACGCGAGGAAGGCTACGACGTAGACAGACTTGTGATGTTTGGACACGTCCATCACGACTTGCAGGAGCAAGGACGCCAGAGGTATACGCGAACGAAAGCCAAAATACGCGAAGATGGAGAACAGTGCTATGATTGTGAAGATGATAGCTCCCGCTGCAAAGCAGTGTAAGCCGGAAAGGGCAAAGAGTTTGAAGGAAAACGAACGTACACCAATACTTGGTGATCCAGTAATAGACACAGATACCACTAAATAGCATTGCGACTGTTAGCACCAACTTCGGGTCATATGGCTAAACCAGACTTACATGTTGAGCAAGATCGTAAGAATGAGCGTGAAGTGCATGATGAGTCTCGTGAATATGCGGGTAAGGATAAAGTATATTGTTGAAAGCAAAATGCCGGTTGCTGCAACAAACAGCAGAAGATACACCGTATGCCTGCATATAGCATCAATATCAATTTTGAGACATTACAGGATGGTCGGGACGAACTTATTCAAGGTGATAGACGTTCCGGTTTCCGCCCCAGTCCCAACTCCTCCTCCCAAACCGCCATTGGCAACATAGGTTTGGATTGCAATTGCAGATACGACAACATATCCTGCAAACTAGTCCCAGCAAGAAACCGACATGAACAACGTAACAGCTTAACTTGCAGAGGGCACACCTGCAGTATGAACAAAATCGCAATCAAAGGATCATTGAATGTCTTCCTGGGTTTGAAGCGATCTCCCTCGTAAGGACTCTTGGGTTCTTCGTTGTATCCTGCCTTTGGTGGTGGAGGATGAACATAAGGCCGTGTAGGGCCTGGTTGATATACGCCACCAGGTTGGGGCTGCGCACCCCACTGGTACTGCGACATGACTGGTCAGGCGGTCAAAGGAACAGGTTGAAAGAAGCAAGCAAGAGAAAGCGAGGAAAATGGTCAACACCTCGAGGCTGCCTGCATGATGGCTCGACTCGTGCTTCCCTGCAAGAAGAGGACTAGGTTAGTCTGAGACGCAGCATGAGGCGCCAATGACGTCAGTTTCCGTATGCGGCGAATAAGTAGCCTTGGTATTGTCCGACAGATGTGGTGCAACAGACAAAGCGGTGACACGACAGAAATGTGGAGGTATACGTATTACATCGACATATTATAGCGTAGTGATTTGTGACTGGTGACAAAAAATCGGGAGGGAAGCCATTCGCGCGAGCTGTAGAAAGTAGACCCAGCCTGGAATGAATCCATAGGCACGAAGCCCGACCCAGAGAAGCCATCGAGGTTGCGTTGTGTCCGATTAGGCAGCGGGTTTGAATCGTATAACCATAACAGTAATGTTATCGTTCGTATACAGCCTCAGTGCCTCTTTCACAAGCAGGTCTGAGGCTTCTTGAGGATTTTGTATGGCCCTGATGAGGTCGCACGCCTGCTGATCGTCGACCACGTCCCAAATCTATTCGAGAAGTCGTCAGACATGGAACAGAAAAGTAAAGAGCATGCGACCCTACCCCATCACATGCAAGAATCAGGAACTCGTCGTCGTCGGTGAGCTCTGTCTCGGTTGTGTACGGCGCTCCCACCACGAACTCCTTCATCGACGAATCACCCAAACTTCGCGTCACAGCCAGCACTCCGTTGACCCGGCCACTCATCACGAAGCCGCCCGAGTCCATGATTCGTTTCGCTTCCTGCTTATCCGTGCCCTTGTGGTCGTAAGTCAGCCTGATAGCGCGCCCACCGCGGCACAGGACACCACGCGCATCCCCAGCGTTAGCAACGTAGAGGACCCTGCGCAATGTTTGATCTGCAGGCGGATGTTGTGCGGGTGCAGCAGTGCCGCCATTGAGGCCCCTTCCGCCTTTAAGTGTGCCCGTTGGTGAGTGCGATCGAGGTGAGTGATGCGGGGACGAGTGAGTCATTCGCCTGAATGCTTTCTTCAGTGTGCCACCAGGGCTACTGCCTGTCCTTGAATCGGGCGATTCAGTCGAGTCTGCGACTTCGCTGGGGGCCTCTGTAGCGGCATCTGATTCTGTTGGTGGCGATGTCACAGGATTGAATGATGGTGCAATCGAAGAAGGTGAAGGCAGAGACTTTGCGAAAGCCTGTTTGCCCTCCGAATCTTCGATGCGAAGGAAAGCAGTGACAGCCGTGCATCCGGAGTGCATTTTGCCTTCCGAGTCCTCGGTGATCTTCGAGAGAGTGCGATCGACTTCGTGGAAAGTCTGATTGTAGACGTCAGGTACAGTGGCCGTTGGGTTCTCGAGCAAATAATGCGAGAGATACTGTGAAGGCGGCGGGATGAGATCGAGATCGTATGATCATAAAATGCTATCCATACCTCGTGGAAGTTCTTGCCGCACCAGTCGGCAGCTTCCTTCCCCGCGTGTCCATCAAAAATTGCGAAGAATCCTTGTCCATGGATGTCCGCAAAATCGACGTTGTATGAATGAGCATCCTCCATGGTACGTCTCGGACCCTTCTCTTCGGCAACACCGAATGAATACGTGGGCTGAGTCTCAGACCACGTATTCGGAACCTATGATCGAGTGTCATAAGAAAGTTGCCTAAGGGTTAGATGGATCAAACACACCGTGGCAGTATACGGCAAACGACTTTCGCTTGGATTCACGACGGGAGTCACGACCGAGAGGAGCGCGACGACACCATCTGATGGCATTTCTAAGGCTGGAGGAGCATTCGTTGTTGTTATTTCAGGCATGTAAGACTTAGTAGGCGAGTATGTGTGTGATGGATCTACAGACACCGTGTGTTGGAGTACTGAGCAACCAGAGACGCGTCGCAAGTTGTTGGGACGTACCAGTGTTGTTTGCAATGGGGAAAGAAGCATGCAAGTGACTGAAATGCCACGTTTGACGGAATATAAAGCAGTTGAGGAGGAGGAGGTCAAAGCCCTGAGTGGCAAGGAAGTTCCAAACGTGTGCGGTCGTCTGCCACTGCACCTGAGGCGGGGCCCAGGGCAACGCGTCACACCACGTGCTCACTCCTGCTCTTATTATCTTTCGCTTTTTCGATGCATTCTTGTTCTCTCATCCTTCCTTTCCAACATTTACCTCTTGAAACAGGCCATTGCGAAAAGACTTTCAGTAAGCACAACCATTCAAGTAACCCTAGAGGGCCACTTTCGTCGTCGACCATGCGTTTCCAACGTCATTGTTCACGTCGTCTCCTTCGAGTCGCCTATCGCCGCCTCTGTTCCAAGCTTACGGCCTGTGCACGCGATATACGCGAGGGCGAGGCGTGTCGAAGCCATCGCCAGCCTTCGTAACGGTAGGCTTGTCAGACTCAAACCCGCACATCTCCCCGACCGAAGAACGAACCGAACCGTACTCGTGTGCGGAACCCCGGAACTCTTGCGACCCTGATCCGCTTTGCGCCGGGGTTATCAGCTTTCTCCATTGGTTGAAGTTGGTTCTCAGGACTTAGAAACTCAGCGATCTGCGACTTCTCTTCTCTTCCCGTCCCTGCAACAGGACTTGTGTACGTACATGTAACATCAATATTTCGCCCATTTAGAGGAGACTTTCGCCATTGCGCGACGGGGGTTGATGCCCTGATTCCCAGAGGCTGTCCTGTGTGGAGCCTTTATTCTCGTGCATTTATGTGAGTTTCAATAGTCACGAAAGTTGTGGAGTACCGTTCACCGAGCTATTTGCAGTTATCATCGGCGGTCAGTGTCGGAAATGATTGACTTGCTCTTGGGCGACGTTCTCTGCCGTCATAGACTTGCCCTAGCCAACCA
This sequence comes from Hericium alpestre, assembly GCA_004681135.1. NCBI lineage: Eukaryota > Fungi > Basidiomycota > Agaricomycetes > Russulales > Hericiaceae > Hericium > Hericium alpestre. Next base: position 11,649 of record SFCI01000414.1, on the reverse strand, counting down.
GGTGCTCAGACAAATCGGGGTTCTTACTGGTTCTTGCCGATTGCACCGAGGGGTGTGCAAAGTCCTGTTGAGGCGAGAGAAGGCAGATCCAAATGCGTGTTTCTTACTCTTTGAAGGCCAGCGGCCTATGAGTGTAGGAAGGCTTGACACTGCTTGACATCAGATGAAACCTTGCAATCATCGATCGTCCTTGCCATTCCCCACACACGACGTACCTAACGTCACGACAAGTCTTCGTCATGCCAGCAGTCGGCGTATCTGATGAAACGTGCCAACCCGCCAGGTCCATGCAATGCTCTACAGAAGACAGAGAAGACAGGATGTGCGTCGTCCATTTCGTCCCGGCGAGCAGTCGGTGTAGACGGAAACGGACGGCTGGCGCTACCTCTTCGCGCCGATTCCTGCTGACGATCTGATGTCGATAAGCGTCGCATAACAGACCGTGGCTAAGGTAGCGGTGGAGAATTTGCACCTGTAGCCGTTCGTGTGTGATCCTCGTGCAGCATGCACCTGTGTCGTCATTGCAGATTCAAGTTGTGTACATACAGATGATGGAGATTACGGGGTTATCGGTGAGAAAATCTCAATTAAATTACGAGAAATTGATATTCACGCTTGACGCATGTTTCATTACGACACTCAGAAGAACACATTCTCGGTGCTGGTCCTGGCCGACTGTACTGCGCATGCCTTCATGAAGACGGGAAGCAAAGTGCGTGTCTTCATGAAGATGGGAAGCCGTATTCTCCAGCAACGATACACCGTTGCTTGCATTACCCGCACGATGCCGAGGCCGATTCAGTGACGCCGTCTCGTATCAGGAACGCAAGGGCCGTATCGCAACATAATATCAGTGCCCGCCCGTCACCTGCAACTTCGCTCGCTGGGCGCGTGCCACAGAAGTCAGCGGGAGCAACACGTTGCATCCCTTGCAGCAAGATACTGACCTGGCTGAATGAAGAAGACGCTGTTCGTGGCCAATGCATGGATTTTTTACACGTAACCCGGAAGGCACCCTGTCAGTCAGACTGCCCACAAGGCAGTGCGTGTGATGTGACGGCGTCTGCACGTAAGTAGTCAATTTCAGACGTGCCTCCGCTGGCGTGCGACAGTACGAGAACGCAGCTTGGTTCAGAAGTTTGAAGCTTGCTGTTGACATTGAAGGTTTGATGCGCCAACCACGATGTCTGTCAAAGCGGCCAAGTTCGGCTTATCACTCGGTATCGAATTCGGTGTCCCGCTCTCAAGGCACGTCGTCAAATCGGGTATAGACTGAGCGGGCGTTGCAAATCACGATGAATGGTGACTGCTGGCGGGCCGCCCAAGGGACAAAGCCGTAGAACGTGATCTAGAACCTCACATGCAATAATGAGGCCGACAGAACCCTCGATTATTCCTGGGGCAATCTTGTTCAAGGGCGTTCCGTGGGTCGCGTCTGTCCCGATTTTAGCTTAGGCCAGAGGAAATAGACAATGAGACTCCATCAACTGGGAAGCCGATCGAGGAACGCATGTTGGTTGTCGCTGAGGTCGGATCCGCGAAGGGGGGCGACTCGCACCGCTCTCGCTAAAGAATTGCCTCCGCAGATATCCGTCGGCGGGGCTGGGCACCTCTTTTGACCGATGGCGGGCCATGAGGCTAGCAAGAAACATGACCCACAGAGGCGCTCTTATTCGCGGCCGCGCTACCCCGACATGAATAATAACCAATGGCTGCATACGCAGTGTATAAGCATTACAATATGTACGAATTAAAAGAAAAGTTCGGCAGGCGAACGGGGAATATATACTACTTTCATGGAGATCGTGGCAAAATGTACGCAAAGCACAGCATTAATAGGCTAACCCGCCTCAGCAAGGTGATGTGATATCGCTCATCAAGGGTATCTGGTGACGTGGTTGTCAATGGCAGGCTGTACGAGGCCGCGCTCCTGGATGGGAGGGTACTAATCGAGTATTAGCGGAGACATGCGGGATGGCGCCTGCCTAACTCACATAGGAATCGATGGGGTCCGCGTGGGAAGCCACAGACGAGTGCTGCCAGTGTGCCAGGGAGTGTGGGGTATCTACGCTCCTGTAGCCGCCGGTGTGCGAGCGCGAGAACGTCGGAGGGACGTAGTGAGAGGTGGAGTAGCGGTTGTCTACGGAATGTCCGTAGCTCGATGGCATTTCAGGTATAGAGGACAAGTTGAGGCTGGTCGACGGCAGGCCGCTTGGCGTATAGTGCGAACCACCGTTGGCGATCACGGGGCTATCGTCCCGAGCGCGTCAGAACAGAGATAATGAGAATAGAGCAGAAAACACACATGGAGTTTCGATGGCCTGTCTCGTTCGTCGGCGGGAGAGTGTGCATGTAGGGTTCACTAATGGTGGGAATAAGTCTCCACAAGGTGACCGACGGCAAATGGTCGCACCTGTGACGCCTCGGAACGAGGGACGGCAAGCCCAGCTCTTGGCGTTCCCTCTTGATGGGCGGGGTGTTGTCACGCGTCGGCGGTGTGGAGCTCTCCGACAGCCCAGAAGAGCCCGCAGTGGAGGGGCGACCGTCGACGCTGTGACCGTCCGCAGACTTCTTCGACGTCTTCCTCTTCGTAGGGACACCCTCCGGCCACGTGCACTAGAGAGCGTCGTTAGCCAGCGCACACGACGACGAACGACGCGCGACGTACCTCTCGCTGCCCATGAACACATCGCACGCAGTTTGGCTTGGTTTCATCGCACTGTGGACCGCTAGTCAGTAACCACGACACGTCGTCAAGACGCGTACAAATTTGACCTTGATCTTCTTGACGCGGCATGTCATGCATCCGGTCTTGCTACGCGTGTATTTCGGCCGCCTACGCTGAGCGGAATCGCTACGCTGTGGCTGGCCCGCTACGTGACCGAGGTTGGGGTCCGCTGGAGCCGCGTTGGCGCCATAGTAAGGGGAGTAGTGTGGTGACGGGGTACTAAGCTGCGGGTAAGCGGTGACGCCGGGACGCGACAAAGAAAACGCACTATGAGAGGGAGTCGGCCATGGAATCAGCTGGAGGATAGTCGAGGGGAGGTTCGTAGACAGAAGGCATCAAGTAAAGTTAATGGAACAGGCGAGAGGTTATAAAGTGCGAGGAATGGGGCGAATCGAGCGACTCGAACCAGTCACGGATCACCGACTATCGGGAAGGGATAGCCGAATCCCAGATCTCAGGGTAGTCTGTCATTTCGTGAACTTCGGCCACGGGAACTACCAGGGAAAAATAAATTACGAACGGGCCATTTGCCATGCTTGATCCCGCAATCTGGCGGGCGCCATGCTGGGTGGGTTTGGAGACCTCGTCCACGTTTCAGATCGTCCCCCGCCTTTACAATTATGTACCGCTTTCAGCTCGCACTCAAAAGTGCGCGAAAGGCTCAGTGCGCACATCGCTTTCTTTGAGGGGAAAGAGTGAAGAGGCCGTGAATCGGCCAAGCGCAGGGACCAAGTCCCGCAGAAAGGCTGCTTGGTTCAGTCCGGCTTATGCCGACATGCCGTTGCCCGTTTCCGTCATGGATCGAACCGGTCCGGCCGGATGTGGCAACGCTCACGGGTTTTAAATACGAGCCAGATCCCTTTTTTTCTCTTATTGTATCCGATGGCATTAACTTCTTCTCACAACGTATAGTTCCTCCGAACATACCGTCTTTCGGAATGCTGCTCTTTCAGTGCGCTTGGAGTCTCCAGTAAATGAGATCGTTCGGTGACGTTGGAAGCTACCAGTCCAAAACACATCGTTCGCAATAGCTGTGAATGGCGGGGTGTCAGAGGGCACGTCCTGAGCGCAAACTGATAACCCCAAGCAGTATAGTTGGTCGCCGCATTAATATCTTCTTCATCAAGAAGATCCTGTGAAGATCCTGCTCTTCTTGATGGTAGCAAACCTATTGCGCTGGTAAACAAGGGTAATTACGTCACTTGCCCTTTGGCCTGAGGCAGGGCAGGCACCGTTGTGGGTGTTGGTGTGGTCTCTTCAACGGTCTTGCCGAGAAAATCAAATGACATTCTGTTGCCGTGAAGCCACCGTGATCTGGCGGGTCATTGAGCTCAGCCAAACGGAATGAGTTGTTTGGCCATCTTCAAAGCCTTGCAGTGCATGGTTTGGCTGGTCATTGGTCATCTTTCAACGAGCTAATTTGGACCTCTTCATCGACAGGTATTCATATCTAGTGCGTACCTCATCGGTATGCACGGTCATGAGGAACGCGCGCCGCAATTGTGTGTGGCCTGGACGTAGGTTGTACATCTGCGGACGCGTCCGGTACGGTGCGGTGCAGTTTCAGAGCCCAGAGGCGACGCAGCCCTCGTCGCACGGTGAGCACGGAGGCGGCCGATGTGCACGCGGCTTACAGGAGGCGCGGCGGCACGGCGAGGTCGCGCCCCAGCACCATCGATGTCGAGGAGCGCGGCACTCGATGTAGGCGGTGGAATCGTGGATGCACAGGCGGCAGGGGGCGTGCTTCGAACGGCAGGCAATGGACGCATGGCTGCTTCCGAGGTTGCTGCTGGCTCGAACGCCTCGATGTATCCTTCATTTCTCAATGCATCTATTTTGTGAGCACGCCGTACCGAGGATATATTCCGGGCCCCTCTGTAGCGTACGTAACTCACCAGATGTTTACGCGTTAATGTTGAGTGTGGCGGGTGCAGGGGTTTGGGGCACTCGAAACGGCTGGATCCGACTAGCATGAAACCTGATGCTACATAGCTTCCATTCATGTTGGAACTGTAAGTACGTATAGGTGATACACAAGACATTGGCGTGAGGACATGCAGGTTCTGCAAAAGATTGAGAATCGAGAAGATGAAAGCATATAAACCATTAAAGATCGGGTACATGTACTGTTGTCAACGTTAACAGCAATAAGGACTCCTCAAGGCCGAAAGGGCACGCGCAACATCGTCATGCAGCATAGGCTCCGTCACAGACTCGCTCGCGGCAGACCCAGAACGGCGTCGAGAGGATCGAGAACTGCGCCTGTGCAGGATGCCTTGGATCCGCAGCGGCAGGTCTGACAGCTGGACGAAGACCTGGGGCAATTCGAATTCGAGGCTCCCACGAAGCGCTTCGGTCTCGCCACCCTGGGAAGCAGCCTCGCCACTGTATGTCGCGATTGCTCCAGCCGTCCGCGAAGTCCGCGGGCTCCAAGGGGGCGCCTCATCAATGATGCGTCGGTGCTGGTCCGCGCCACCAGCTGAGCGCTGTGTAACTTCGGAAGATACGACGCGTTCCTGCTCATGCTTCCGGACGGAGCGCTCTTGGTCGCCAGGGGCTGCATCCAGCAATACAGCCAGCGAACGCCGCATAGCTTTGAAGTGCTCCTGCTCCTGCTGCCAAGCAAATTGCTCTTGGTCGCCAGATATTCCGTCCAACTGCACGTCCAGTAAGGACTCAGCCTGGCGTGCTTCTGCCTCAGCTACAGACAACCGAGCCGAGCAGTGGCGCGGGCGTCGATGACCGGACGATGATCGGATTGAACGAGACTTCTTCAAGATGCTAGGAGCGGGATTGTCAGACTGTCGCCTTGTTTTCTTGGTACGGCCAGTCGCAGTAGATACAATTCTGGGGTCGGCGTATAGGCCATATCTCTCCTTTGCTTTTTGAGAGGAGCCAGCCTCTTGTTGCGTGTCGTCGTGTACGTCCTTGCTGTTGCAAGCATGACCTTCTGTCTGTTGCTCTCCTTCCCTGACGTGTTCTGCCGAAGTAGATAGATGTCTGGAGCTAGCATGGGGGCCGCCAGCCTGTTGCTCCAGTCCCCTGGTGCGAATCCTGGAGTGAGTACCAGAAGGACCGTAGCCGCCCCTTGTTTTGCGAGAAGAACCAGCCTCTCGTCGCGTGCCGTGGTGTATGTCGTCGCCGCTAGGAGCGGGATCATCAGACCGTTGCTCTGTTCGCCTGGCGTAACCTGTCGCAGTAGATAGAGCTCCGGAGTTGGCGCTTGGTGGANGGTATCTCTCCTTTGCCCTGTGGGTTGGACCAGCCTCTTGTTGCATACCTTCGTATGCGTCCTCGCAAGTNAAAGGGGGGTGGCGTCGGTGACTTCCTCCAGCGACCGAGACCCGGTCTTCGACGGCGTAAACCTCACGTGGATCGCGAAGACGGTCATCTGCCATGATGCGCGACCTGCGTCTCGGCTTGTCCACTGCTGTGTTGGATTATGTTAGGTCAGCGTGAATATCATGGAACAGGCTCCAACCTTTGGACGACTCCCGTTCCGTAACCTGTGCCCGTGATCGGGACTCCGGTATGCGTCTCATATCACGGTGACTGCATGCATGTTGTTTCGACGCTGCTGCCAACTCGCTCATAGACGCCCTTGGTGCGGGGATATGAGAGCCCGAAACACGAGCCCGATGACGAGTGTGTGCAGGAGGATCAAGCGCAGCCCTGCGCAATCCGTCCATGGCCTATGTGCACATTTTGAGTAAACTTTGACAAGGAAACGTTATGAAGTTACTCACAGACACGATGTCAGACGAGTTGGTTCGGGTGGACACCGGAGGCGCACCACGACCAACGGGGGTCCTGTCGCTCGAGGTGAAGGCATGCTGTGAGATACGAGCTGGCATATCCACAATATCTTAGGCCGCCGGGACCTTGCTATGATGAATCCTGCTATATTCGCTCGCTTCCTGAAGGAGTTGAGAGGTATGAGTGCCAGCTGGTAGTCTGCTTCTGAATCGCTGACCAGCAGTCTAATATTGCACAGGATCACGCCATGCGCCAGCGCGGCCCGTCCAGCACTGGCATGGTCCTCCTCTTTCAACTGCGGGGAGAAGGGGATGAGACAGCATCTTGCAAGTACTTCAGCTGTCGATACGATACACGAGCGAGCCAGGTTGTGTACAGCGGTGGACGGGGACGTGAGGTGCTTCCATCAAGCCAGTTTGACGTTTGAGTTGCCGTACGTCACGCAACCCGACACCGCGGCCGTGCGGCAATTGCCAGAAAAAAGCATCCGCTCGCCGCCGGGCGCCTGTCGCGTGGCGCGAGCCGCTCTTCCTTGCTCCCGCTTCCTTCGTTGCCCGCTTCTGTGGAAGCGAGATTGCCAACTCACAGGAGAAGCGCAAAAGCAATCTCGCCTGCAACAAATACGCCTCTAATCACGGAAACTCCGGATTTTCTCCCAGGCTCCAGCCTTGGGCAATCAAAGAAGGCGTCGGCGCGTCAGTGAGCTGAGGTGATGTCGTAGCATGAGGCATGTGGCCAGCGAATCGCCCAAATTCGGTACTCCCGCCATGCAAAATCGGTCTCGGGGTTTCAAGTATTGGTCAAGTGTCAACTTTGTGTTTGATGGTGGCTCCGACTCCTTCGGACTCCAGCATTCGTTGTAAGTTTCAGCGGCGGGTTGCTATGTTTCTGTTAGTCTTTTGGCTCATAATCCCTTATATCTCACAAGCGCTCCAGGAATACCAGAGCGTCTCCAGACGCAGCGCTCGTGTCTTTGTGAGTGTGTCCGTGCTGGTCGTCGTATGACAGTGATTGAGCGCCGTTGCAGGCTTCCCGAAACACGATTTCAACGTATCATTCTCCGCGAAGCCAGCGTTCTTTCTCCGCGTCGACGTCGAATATAAGATCTCATTAGAGAGTCTTCGCACCCGCTGGAATGGAATCTTGAACAGAATGGTGGAGCCGTCTAACCCTAGGTTGCCCTGCGTAAAAGCGACTGGTGGAGCGTAGGGCTTGAGTGGACTCATTCCATTCCGACCGTTGCGAAATCTCTCTATTGTCAGGCTTCGTCTCGTATGGTATGTGCCGACTGCGTATTGTGCCCATCATATATCATATTCTGCCATAGCCAAAGGAATGACTGTCGATTGCGGTACAAAGGTCTCGATTCAGGAGGGCTGCATGTCTATTCGTTCAAGTGCAGGGATCGCAAGGGCGCTTGAAGCTTGAAGGTTCGTGTTCGGCTTCGCTGATACCAGTTCAGTCCAGTTACGCTGACCATGTGCTCCAGAATCGTGAGGCCGGACGTATTGGACCTTCGTGATCATGAAGCGCTCGACGTCCTTATTTCACCCGTGCTTGAAAAATGTCCGCACGTCCCATCAAGCCAACTCACAACGTGAGACTGACCAGCAGGCAGGTCTGTGTCCACTCGTCATGGCGTCTACAAGTGAGGACTTAGGTACACCTGAAAGCATGGCCGCTCGGGATGGAACAGGCCCCGAAAGACATACCTCCCGGACGAACACCAATACACTAGGCACCGCGTGTATCCCCAGCGATGGCGGTGCATCATCCCATCCGCACCTTCCGGAGAGCCAGCCCCCGAGCGGAGATGCAGTTCGCCCGTCTCCAAGGTGTTAAAAGCATCAGCTCGATCGCGGCGACCCGATAGGTGTGCGTCACACTCCCCTCGCACCGTATTTGCATTTCGTGGCACCCGCGGGCGTGTGGTGATCGAGGGCACGTAGCCCTCCCGATCATCCACAGGCTGTGTCCACCGCCCTAGCTTGCGATTGGCTTGTGAGGCGGTGTTGTGTTGTCCCATCAGTTCGACACATGGATCCACAGCCCCGTCTGTATCGCAGGCTGTCGCGGGGAAGAACTGAGATCGCCCATTTGGAAGACTTATTAGCTCCTATTTGCAGACCAGATAATCTGGCAGTTGGAGTGCCGTTTCCCTCAACAATGATCCAGATTATCTGAGTTGCAAATACGATATTTTACCTTCTCTAATCATGGACTGCCGCAGAGAGACAACTGAAGGCACATATTTGGAGGACATGCTACCGTTTCAGGTCTGGATTGTTGCAGTGAGACGACCGAAGAGGCATACTTGGATGACAGGCTACCATTTTCGGGCCTAGCGACCCCCCGCAAGACGACGAAGACGCTCTCTGTCGCGCCCCATCCCCGCCTGGCCGTGCATCCGCATTTATCACGTCCAGAGAAAATGGTGCAGGTTCAATTCTTCGCCGTCTGCGCTACACCCTTTTGTCTCTAGTCGACTTTGCATTGGGGTCAGTACAGTGTCAGTACCCAGCGTCTCCACCTGACGCACGACTGGAAACAACCTGAGCAAGCAAGGTTTACACCGGCGCGCGGACGGCAATTGGCCCACGGCGCAGACTACCATTTTCGGGCCTAGAGACAGCCTGCGAGACGACGAGGACGCGCTCTGTCGCGCCCCATCCCCGCCTGGCCATGCACCCGTATTTATCACGTCCAGAGAAAACGGTGCAGGTCCAATTCTACGCCATCTGCGCTACGCCCATTTGCCTCTAGTCGACTCTGTATTGCGGTCCGTGCCCAGCGTCTCCACCTGACGCACGACCGGAGACAATCTGAGCAAGCAAGGGCTACACCGGTGTTGGTCCATGGCATCGTCGTCGCCACCCAAGCCCCTTCGCGCCGAAGCAATGCCCCTTGCTAAGTAATTGCAAACAGTCCACATGAGATCCTTATATTGTCTAGACGCAGACACTAGCTGAAGCACGGACCAAGACGAATGTAGGTTACATCTAGAAAAACAAGGCCCGCACGCTCGCGTTGATGGTATTACATACAGAAATAGGAAAAGCTGTACTTTTTACAACAGAACTGAATTCAAAATGGATGGGTGGAAGGGTCCCGCGGGCGGGAGGATGGCGGGTATAGTGGAGCAGGAGTAAGGTATTGCTTGTCTGAGTGCAGCGGCGTGAAATCAACCGGGAAAGATGAGGCGGCGAACGAGCGGGTCCCGTGCTTGTGTGAGTAGCAAAGTAGATGGAACGAAAAGACGGCATTGTGGCTAGCGAGGGATTCATGACGACGGGTCCAGGGGGCCCGCGTCGAACGCGCGGCTGGAGCTGGGGCGCCGTTCATGAGCTCGCCTTTGGGCTTCATGTCCGGCCAGCCGACGAAGGCGAGGTAGTTCTGCGTCGCAGGTCTGCCTGGGTATATACGCGTCTCACTATTGCCCACGAGTGGGACACGGGCCGCTCATTGCTTACCGCAGTACATGCAGTTGAAGGGGTAGCTGTACCGCAGGTCCGGGACGACGAACAGGAACGCTTCTTTCAGCAGGATTGTCGGGTCCAGGTTGTTGGGGTTGTCGGTCGGCATGCGTGGGAGGACGATGTCGGCTTTGAGGTTCATGTCTTTGGCTAAGAAGACAGTTTTGATGAAGATGGGTGGTCCAGACATCATTGTAGAGGGTGAAGGCGTGCAGGAACCCCTAAGGCCCTCCGCAGACGCGACTTGTCACGGCGACGCGTTCGTGACGTCCGCTTATCTTCCTTTATGCACCCGTCACGCTGGACTGGCCGTAGGTGTCAATCCTTCGGTACTTGGTATTGGAGAAACAAGGTCGTACAATCTACAAGTAAACAGCATGGGGACCAAAAGAAGCAACAGTATAGATACCGACGCGAAAAGCCTAGACCTGACCAGATTCATGAGAAACGCAAAGCGATACACACTCCTGCTGGTGATGGCTCGGGCTTAAAAAAAACAGCCATGTTGAAAGGGCTGAGAATGCTAACTCATCCAAGAATTCATCAAGCGAGTTCTGGATAGGGATCTGGGTTGACTTTCCAGACATTAGACGTCCCATCCTGTAGTGTCCGGTCGGTTGGATGATTACCCAACTCTGCGCTACAAACTGCACGAAACGACGCACCTCCTTGTCCATCCGTGCGCCCTTGATCCACTTGCACGTCACGACGCTGCACAACGACGAAGCCAGCCTACCGTCTGACATTCCGGTCCACAATACCTCGTTATCTTGCACCTGCTGCAAAGCCTCAGGCTGCTATATTCATGCGGCCCATGGCACTTCGCACAAGAGCCGAACGGGGGCTGCCCAGTCGACCGCTGAGGACGCGTGGTCAACATCCGGCGGTCACGCGGGACGGCGGAGTACGACGCAAGGTCGTTCGCGTCCTTCTGCGCCTCCCGACCACACGGGCTACCCATCTCGCAGACAGCGTAGAACTGGCAATAAGATGGGTATAAAACGGATATAGAAGAAGCAGTTCCTTACATATGCGAGCGCGAATGGCCCAGAGCTGACTTTCCCATCGGGCATGAGCTGGCCTTTAGGGGGGAGGTGCGTCCACGCTCCGAACCCCAAGAACTCTTCGTGCGCGCGATTGCCTAATGTGCAACATCGATGATAAAGCGTGTATGGGATGAAGGCATCGCGCAACTTACCACAGTATTGGCAGAGGAAGGGATGGCTCGACTTCAGGTCGGGCAGCACGCGCATGAACTCCTGTCTGACGAGGGCTAGAACTTCTCTTCTTGGGTCGCCTGTCAGAGGCCCAGCTACGGGAAAGACTACGTCGACATTGAGCATGCAGTCTAAGCCTATGACTCTGGTCTTGCAGAATAGCGTCGGTTGGGACATGGTTGGAGAGGGCAGCTGAGCGTCTGCGTGCTGGCTGCGTGCATCTGCAAGCCGCCAGCCTCGAGGACCGAGCCCGGATCAATCGTACCGCGTGGGTCGGTCCCGAAAAGGCATGCTGTCCTCCGTCGCTCCGAACTAAGGCTCCAACCATTTTATTTACATTTACTGAAAATTCTAAAAAAAATGGTAAATAGTATGTAGATAGTAAATAGATAGTAAATAAACAGTATAAATGGTTGAGAAGTGTTCAAATTATTTGAGCCTGAGCAAGGCTATATCTCAGCCTTTGCAAATATAA
>SFCI01000413.1:0-21985 GCA_004681135.1 Hericium alpestre | reverse complement strand
AGCTCGGCGCGAACTGGATCCAGGGCACGCAGACGGGCGACGGGCCCGCGAACCCGGTGTATGTACTTGCGCGGAAGCACGGGCTCGCGACGCAGGTCAGCGATTATTATGGGAGCATGAGTGCGTTTTGCTTGTTTGGTGTATTGTGGGTGTGCTGATTGGGTGTGGACAGCGACGTATGATTATACGGGCCCGGTGGACTATTTGGACACGTTTAATGACGCGATTGACGCGTATGCGAATCTGACGGTGGTGGGAGGTATGGAGGCTTGTCATCCGCCTGCGCTTTGCGAGACTGATCGTGTGATGACAGGCGGACGCGTGTCGGATCGTTTGGTGGATACCACGTCGCGAACGGGGTATTCGATGATCAGCGTGAAGCCAAGGACGGCCCACCAACTTGCGTCGGAATATTACATGTTCGACTGGGAATATGCGCAGACACCGGAGCAAACGTCCTGGATCGCGTCTTCTTGGGTGAGTACTCCTGACTGCACATGTGAGCTCGCTCATGTTTGTCGATGGGCATAGGCCAACAACTTCACCTACGACCCCGACCAAGGCGGCTTTTCCGACGGCAACCTGCTCTCCATTGACCAGCGCGGATTCGCGCACCTCATCAAGGCCGAAGCAGCCGAATTTCTGCATAAAGAACAGCTCGTCCTGAATGTCACTGTTAAAGCGGTCAAATACTCGCACGACGGCGTGACGGTGAAGCTGGTCAACGGCACGACTCTGAGCGCGGACTATGCGATCATGACCTTCAGCCTTGGTGTGCTACAGAATGACGACGTTAAGTTCGAACCAGCTCTTCCCCCTTGGAAAATTGAAGCGATCGAAAGTATGACGATGGTATGAATCGACGAATCATCTTGTTTCTGGTCCTACTGACAGAGGAATAGGCAACTTACGCTAAGATCTTCTTGCAATTTCCTAAGAAATTCTGGTTCGACACCCAGGTCAGATTCTAGATCTTCTGCCTGAATGAACTCCAAGTTCATGAGTGGGATTAGTACGCTCTGTATGCCGACAGAGAGCGCGGACGGTACCCAGTTTGGCAGAGCCTGGACATCGCCGGCTTCTTCCCCGACTCGGGCATCGTCTTCGTCACAGTGACCGTCAGTGCCCCACCCGCATACATCAGCAATGGCTGACCGCCCCCGCAGGGCGACTACTCCCAGCGCATCGAGGCCCTCCCGGACTCCCAGGTCCAAGAAGAGGTACTCGGCGTCCTGCGCGCGATGTACCCGAACATCACGATCCCCGAGCCCGAGGCGTTCTACTTCCCGCGGTGGTTCAGCGACCCACTGTACAGAGGCAGCTATAGCAACTGGCCATCGAGCTTCGTGCGCGACCACCATAAGAACTTGAGGGCGACGCTGCAGAGGCGGCTGTGGTTTACTGGCGAGGCGATGAGCCAGAAGTACTTTGGTACGTCTGAGAACCGTCAGCTGTTTCTGAATGGTCCGGAAGGGCTGACTTACCGTGCTTCTGTCGTTGCAGGATTCTTGCATGGGGCGTATTTTGAAGGAGAGGCGACGGGCCATAGCGTGGCTGATTGCATTGCGCACGGCGGGTGCCCGGGGCTGCCGCATGTGGAGCAGGTTCGCAACGCAGCGCCGTATGTGTTCAACTAGGGCACAAGTTAAGACCAAGTCGGCTTCACCAAAGGCATACTGGTGACAAGCACCAAGTTTTTCAGTCTCGATGGTTACTGCTCATCGTTACCTCCAAGCTGAGGTTTAGGTACCGTCATACAGACTTACCAGAACTGCTGGGGGAAACCATCACACGTAGAAGCTCTCGAAAACCTGAACCGTATAATAATTGCGCAATGAAAATAAATGTAACATAAAATCCCGCTGAAACAATAGTCGATAAGCCTTGCAGCAGGACTCAGTACAGCCGAGGAGGATCAAACGACTCGAAGACATACCTTGAAGGGTAATACTGCGCGCGTGGATCATCCACCACATAACGCTGGCGATCATCGAATGGGGAGCATTAAAAAACCCCGTAGGGAAAAAGCCTCCCACTCTCACACCGCCCGTACCATCCATCCCGTGGTCTTGAAATGTTTTGAAAAAGTGTTTGATCTTGAACCTTGTACTTGGCGGGTCCCTGTAATCAACAAGAACGCGGAAGAGACATGCAACGATGGAATACAGAAAGGATAGGACGGACCGTGCATGGGCCGCATCCCGCAGCCCGAAATCACCCCTCCGCCGAGTGGGCGCGTCCTCTAAGAGAATACGGACAGCAGTCAGCTTTCGACGCCAGCAACGAGTCCAGCGAGAGACATACAGCACTCCTCGCACTCGATAGCGAGAGGGGGAAGGAGGGGGAACTTGAGGGAGGAGGNAAGAGGGAAGAGGGAAGAGGGAAGGGGGTTGAGGAGGCTGGCAGAGAGGCGAGGGGTATTTATACGATCCTGGGCGGCGGTCACGCTGAAGGTGAATAAGGTTTGCCTGGAGAGTTGGAATGCGACCAACAAGGACGCGTCGCGCGTCGCGTGTCATGTGCGGCTGCCAGGAGGTCACGTGCGTACCTTCGACCTCAGGACCAGGACCAGGACGTCTGTCCCGCCGTAGGCTGGAAAGACAGGCAAGTAAATATGCTCATAGAGATGTATAGGCGTTGAAAGCGAAGGAATAATGTGTCTGAAATATGAAAGGCGGAGATTGGCAAAGATATCGGTGATTTATCGCGGGCCATTGACGCATGCGTCGGGAGTCTGGGATCCGATGTGGTCAGATAGCAGTACGAACTGAGGAAGAACGCACCCATCAATTCAAAGGTATGGTAGACATGAAAGCCATCAGAGTGAAGAAGTGCAATTTTATATCGCTCTTGTATCGTTCATACTTATAGGAATGTCCGACCTCAATAAGTCCGAAGATGTAAGCGAGCGGAAGTGGACTGCGTGGACCGCGTCTGCAGACGTGATATCCCATGAACATGATCAGCCATGGTACCGCCTATATTTACCGTCGTTTCACTGTAGCTTGTGCCTGCAGCAATGCAAAGTGAAGACATGGCCCAGACGCGCCGAGGTAGAGTGACAATACATAGATATGCTTCGTCGACTCTTGGCTATGAGGAGAACTCCGAGGCGGATCGGTCGGAGGGAAGGACGGGAAGACTGATCCGATGAGCGTTCTCTTCATCCTCCTTTGACCAGCCCTTCTGGTCCTCGTGGTAGAAGAAATCCGGTTCGAAGTCCATACTCTTGAGAGAGTGCTCCGTAAACACTATGGACACGGTATGAGATGCCGCGTGCGGAGTAAGGCAAAGGATACTTACGATATTGAGCAAAGCCTTGACCAAAGTGGTATTGGCAGATACCTCCTAAAACGACGCTGGAGATGATCAAAAAGAACGAGAACATCGTCATGCACGCGAAGAAGGGCCAGTCTGACCACAGGAAGCGGTACACCATCGAGTAGAAGATGAACGACCAGCCACCGACAAATATGGCCGCGATGATGTAGAATGGAATCAAAGGCAACCTCTTCTCACGGCGGATGGATAACCACCCCTGTATTTGTGCTATCAGTGACAACCAGCAGGAGGGGTAGATGAGACGTACGGAACTGATCCAAGGGAGGAGCATCTTCAGAGTAAGATGATTAATCTAAAGATGGAAGGGGTATGGGATTGTCATTCGACGTACCACGATGGTGAAGATGTACGCTGCCAACTCAACAGGAGTGTGGTATGATAGCTTCGCAATGAACCCATGCAAGACTTGATCAATCCATAGACTTGAGGCCGCCGTCAGGAAGAACATGGCCAATTGCAGACAGACGAAGACACCCAGAAAGTACTTCGATCAGTAGCAACTAGCGTCAGTCGATACACGAACAACGCTCGGATAACAACACATACGCGGTAAATTTGGGTGATATTTCTGGGCGCGCCGGCACGGCTGAACGTTACCGCATTGTACAACTATGTGAGAAAGGTGAGGACCACGCTTTATGGAGTATCGTCGAGGGTTGCTTACCTTTAGTAGTTGCCACGACAAAGCAGCAAAGATGACCCATGCCACGCAATGCAGAACAAGATCTGTGATCTGTTCCATGAAGCGACAGGAAAAATGTCAGACATTGAATATTGGAACAGGACTCAAACATTACCTGTAAGGCCTGCCGTGTCCTGAAGTACGGTGTGAATATATCAAGGTTACACGGCGTATCCGGGTTCTCGATGATATGCTGTACCCTATCTCTGATGTTCTCATTTCGCCATACTGAGTAAATCGACCATCCTGAAGCGACTCCACGGCCAATCAAAAGAGCCCAACTGTCGTTCGTCACGAATCAGTGAGCAACATTAGAAGAGGGATATCATTAGCGCACATATGAGGGGGAGACTCCTGCACAATCTGAAAGATGAAGTTAAGTTAAGCCAGATTCTATATACACATATCTTGAATGACTCACAGCAAAAACTGAGAGAGCGAAAAACCAGAACTGAGAAGCGATAAGCGTGTACTGCTCTCGCTCGAAATATAATAACCTGCATTCAATGAATAACATGGAAGGGTATGAAGAATCTCCGTGCACTCACTGTCCATTCGGATAGAGAAGGGTACGCGTGCACTGTGGGCTGAGCTGAACGAAGTTGGCGGGGTTCGACCCTTGCTCAATGATAACGTTGTTTCCAGAAGACCCTGGCGAACCCCGCATAATGACATCTGAGGCCGGTGTCACGCCATCTATGAACCAGTCCGTCTGGGGAATAGAAATGGTTTTAATTTGGAACGCTAGAGTTAGTAGGGCAACATACTATTCGTTCGCTAGACCCCGCCTTTCGTTGGATTCAGCGGCGAGCCAAGATTAAGAGGTACTGAACTTACCCGTTTGAAGCCAGGAGGGACAACGGTGTTTGTCTGGCCTTCAGTAAAGAAGGGTACACATGAATGGGCGACGACGACATTGTTGCACAGTTGTATACTATAATCGCCATGACGTCCCGTATACTGTACGAAGTTCGTTTGGTTGATACCCGCCTGGTGGACGACGTTTGAAAGGAAAAAGCTCCACTCGGCATCCAGTGACGCGAGAAAAGACTGCATGATCGCCTGCGAGAAGCAAAATACAAACGCGAAGATAAAGAAGAGCGATGTGACCCGCGTGAGGGTGATTCGGAGGTACTGAAAGGAAAGTTAACTTGCAGCAAAGAGTGAATATGACGATCATGCTTATGACACGTACCACGGCCTTCACGTTCACCCATATCTTGCCGCTCACGCTTAACATAGTACGTATAATGGGATGGTCTAGCTCAGCTAGAGGATTAGAAAAGAATGACAGACGCCTAGCGTCAAAGGGGGAGGAACAGATAAATGCCCGCACTGCGTGCTTGTTCCGTCAATGGCTTTATGTAGGCAAACGAAGGACCGCGGATTAAATACTGCGTTGCCAGGAGCCTTGAGAAGGTTACTGAGTAGATTGACATCTAGTGGCGGAGTTGATAAGTATGTATAACTAGACTCTTGACGCCCATCACCAGAAGCTGTTTTCACATTCGAAAGGATTGCCCCATTCCAGAGTAGCCCTTCGTTGATCATTCAGCTAAGCGCCTTCCCCAAATGTAACAAGCGTACAGCCGGAATAGTACTTACATTGTTACATCCCTTGCAATCAGCGTAAAAGCGGCGTTACTAAGTGTATACTGGGCGAGCATAGACGATCCACGGCGGGCAATTCTCGCACCTGGCTTGAATGTCTCGTGTCCCATCGGCCGATGTGGTTACAGAACAAAGTTCTTTCTCGCGCATTTGCCCCACGCCACCAAACATCAC
Organism: Hericium alpestre; assembly: GCA_004681135.1. NCBI lineage: Eukaryota > Fungi > Basidiomycota > Agaricomycetes > Russulales > Hericiaceae > Hericium > Hericium alpestre. The sequence goes on along the minus strand of SFCI01000413.1, from coordinate 16,176 downwards.
AGAATGCTCGCCCATCTCGGAGATTGATGCTGAGTACGCCTGATATCAGAACTTTCAGCGCTTCACTGCCAAGCGAATGTTCTGGCCTTAAATTGCGCCTACACGGCCAACAAGCGGAACCGACGAGGGTGTCCTATCACAGTCACCATTCATATTCAATCGTTGGGGCGTGGGACCTGGAAGAAGATCAAAAGGAGGGGTGGCGTTTGACAACAAGGGCATGGGAACATCGATGTACATCAGACTAACCCCTCGTGCTGGTCCACTCCTTTGCCCTCGGGCGACTCCCGAGACGATCATCAATCGCTAGATGTCAACGTTCTCCTGCCCTTGTGAGTTGAAACACATTGTCCACAAAACGAATCTGACGGTGCCGTTGAAGGTACTGTTCAGTGCTGACCCTGGAATGAACCGGTCTTGTCCTCAATGCAGCTGTGGACTGATGGTGAACAAGCCACACAAAGTGCTTTGAGCGAAAGCAACAATTAGGTCTGCGCAAGGCTGGGTGGCAGCAAAAACGTAGAGGCTAAGGCGTAAGTTTCTTTCTTCCCCGGTTCGGGCATGAATTTCAAATGTCCGAGGACCATGAAGATCTAATCTTATCTCAAACCTGTTTCCTCCGAGGCTGCCTTAAAGACGCTCCTGGTCTCGAGCAACCACTCAGTACGACTCTATTACAGGACTTGTCATGCTGTCCAGACGTATTCAGTGCTCTACAAAGACCCTTCGTCGTCACCTTCATACGTCTTCTGCATTGCAGAATACTGCTCAGACTTTGATCACGCAAAAGATCGTAGGCGCGAGGCAGGAAACAGACAATGTCCGGGAACTCGATACTCTTCTCAAGGCTGTCAGTGAGTCTTCGTTTCCCTCAGCCATGCTCGATACGAAAGTATCGCATGCTCATCATTCGTGATTTATAGAGAAAAGAGTAGAGCCTTCAACCCAGAGGTGCGTGATGTTCCCGCGTGATGGTGCAGGCTAATAACTCTGTCCCAAAGTATCGTACCTATCCAACGAGGTTCCATCCCTTGGGCACAGGCTCTTCTCGATGCCACTCGCGTGCGGGAGCCGCCCGCACGAGAAAATCCTGTCTCCCAAGAAGCTCTGGAGCTTCGCTCCATGCATGACTCCTACACCGAGATATTTCTGCCCTTCGGCTCCTCTCCCGACCTCTTGGAGCAATATACCAATGCTTCGGGCGGCATTCGAACAGGGAAATTGCTTGAGCACCTCGATTCGCTGGCCGGCTCCATCTCCTACAAGCACATGCTGGGCCCCGGCGTCGAGACGCTCGGACGGATAGGAGAAAGAGGTTACTACATCGTGACAGCGTCTGTGGACAGGTTTGTTCTTCCGCCCACGACTTTTCGTTCCGCATTGATTCCGTCGTAACAACAAGACTGGACATGCTTGGTCCTTTGATGCCCATCCGAGATCTCCGCCTTTCGGGGCATGTTATCTGCGTCGGGACGAGCTCAATGGAAGTGGCAGTCAAGATGGAAGCGCTTGAGAAGGATGGTAGGGAGACAACGCTCATGTTGGGTATGAATTCATCAAAACATCATCATACGGCTATTTCTGTACTGATGCGCCTGGGAAGGTCGATTCTCTATGGTTTGTAGAGATGCCTACATTAATCGCGCACACCCGGTGAATCCCCTGAAAACCCTCTCACCGGAAGAAAAAGCGCTGCAAGCCATTGGCGAATGTGAGTAAAATATGTCTATTGCAGCTTCCGGATACCAATTCGTCTCCTAGTCCACCGAAAGAGAAGACAGTCTTTGGCATTGCGGTCACTGTCACGTGTCCCGCCTTCATCAGAGGAAGCGGAGGTCCTGCACTCCTTTGTTCTCAAGTATGGGAATGAAGCCGCTGAGAACCGCGAGGACAAAGAGCGCGTTTGGATGGGCGACACAGCGTCAGAAAGGACGATGCTGATGTTCCCACAGGAACGCAAGTACGTTGCAGTTGTTTTGTTGAATCGTTTAATAATCCTGTTGACATGGCGCAGCGTGCACCAGAAGGTCTTCGGTGGATATCTGATGCGCCTTGCGTACGAGGTATGATATGCACGGCATCTCGCGTTCACTTCACGCGCTCATTATCCGCACGTATCCAGTTGGGATTCACGAATTCCCGACTCTTCACACGCCGGCGGATCCGGTTCGTCTCGTTGGACAAGATATCGTTCGCGAAACCGGTGCCAATCGGGTCCATCCTCCGCCTGACTTCCCACATCCTGCATAGCACCTCTTCCGAGAGGTATCCATGGATTGTGGTACGTCTTGCGAGATGAGCATAACGCAAGTCCTCTGACGATTCCGGCCATTGCATACAGCACACGCGAGTGCTAGCCCATGTCCTCGATGTCGAGACAGGTTCAGAGATGGTGACCAATGACTTCCGGTTCACTTGGTGCGCGCATGACGGGCCGCCGCTTGACCGTATGATTGTACCCAAGACTTACCAAGGTACGGAGTCCGATTGCATCGTGTGTGCTGCGATTGACATGCGATCTGCAGAGGCTATGCTGTGGTTGGAGGGTAGGAGAGAGCTGGAGATAGGTGCCGAGATCCAAGGCGCACTTCATTCGAAATAATGAGGGAAATGGGAATGGCTGCTCGTGTCAGGTAGGTGTAGCCTGAAAGTTATTGCGGTACGCTGCTTTGGGACGGGCTGGCTTCACGGATTGGTTGGTATTCAAGGGTTAGCAGGCGTAAGGGTCATTTAGATGGGAACAATATAGAGGATTTGTGCACATGCGGAATAACGCCGGAGGCTTCCACAAGTCTTTGAGCGAGAGCGACGTACTGGGGCCGCATGCTGATCGAGTCCCTCCATGTCCGACCTTTAGATGCCGTTTGGCCAGAACAGGCCCATGATCGCCAAGGATCCTCGGCGAGGTATTTGCATTCGACACTCGAAAGGAGTGACTGTCGAATCTTCGGGGAGGTGAGCGGAAAGGCATTGTGATTGATATCGTCTAGGAACGTTATCCATAAGTAAATGATGACTGTGTGTAAATATAACCTCGATCCTTCTGAGCACCCGACAATTGCGGCAGCCTTGAGAGCTCTTTCCACAGCCGACAGTTATTGGAGGCTATCTAACAGCCTCAGTAGATGTTCAAGCAGTGGCTTGACGAGGCGCACGCACCACATCTGTGCCCTCACGGCTGTGAGTGGAAAGAAGCCATCAAGCAGGCAACCCAACAAACACGCGTAAAGCCTCTCTCTTCGCGTTCGTATCGCCCTTGATCGGCTGTCCGTATGCCTTCAGAAGGGCTTCGTAACGCTCCTCTGCACGGCCAAACAATAAACAGATGTCAGGTATTGGCTATTGTCAAAGAGCGCCTGCAGAGGGATACGCACTCGTCAGATGCTCAAACTCGCCCTTCGTAGCCGGGAAATTTGACGGTGGCTTCCCATTCGCCGCAGGGGGGGGCAATAATCGACATCTTTGAGACGTTCGCAGTCGTATTGTGCAGACGTGCGTAGAGACGATCCTGACTGGGGATGTCATCAGTACGCAAAAGCAGCGTATGCTTGGAAAACAAACGGACTCCAGTTTCAGCGATTCTTGGAGGGCAGTGATCTTCTTGTCTAGGTCCTCAACCGAAGCGGCCGTGGTCCGCTCCGTCTGTATCTCCGAGCCCTTCTGGTCCAGCGCCGCCGCTTTGATCTTGTTGATTTCCGCGCTCAGAGATGCCTGCATCTGCTCGATGGTATCCAAGCGACTGGCGAAAGCAGCCAACGCCGTAGGAGAAGCAGACTGCGCACTATCGTTATGCGGCTGTGTTGAATGGGCGGGAGAAGATGCAGGGACCTGGGACAGCACCTGCGATGCTACAGCTAGCTGATCCGCGATTGATGTGAAGGAGGAGGATAGTTGTAACGCCCAAGGTGCGGTTTCAGCTGAAGTTGATGCTTGCCCAGACGTAACGGATTTTTGATCTGCTGGAGCGGCGGCTAGGGCGGCATCGCAGTGGGCAACCGAAATCGTGTCTGTGGACGAGGCTGGTGACGTCGGCATCGAGGGCTCTACGAAGGGATTGTTGCTCATGCGGTCAGTCCGACGAATAAGTGGCGCAGTTGTGCATGGTGCACGGCCATTATAAATAACAGCAGTGACACTATTAGTTCCTGGACGGACCGTGTCTAACAGTGCTCCCAATTGAGTAGTGGAAGATAGCGCAATCGCTTTCTCTCTTGAATAGTGAGAGTTTGACTGGTCCAGGTGTCAAAGCGTGCGAAAGTGACCCGGGACGTGTGGAAACATTAATCGATATGCACCCAACGAACCGACGAAGGACTTGTGAACGCATTACGGTCTGTCTGATGGCGTTTGGCTCCTCACGTTAAGAGCTGCCATGCGGCTGCTACAGGGCCCGTAGTGACTTCACCCAGATGCGGGTAAAAAGCGCGAATCTGACTAGGATCTAGTTTGCTGTGTCGACTCCAGACAGCCATTGTGGTGTTCTTCATCTGCCTTCCCGCTATGAAGTGACATGTACCTGCGTCATGCGGCGAAGGGTGCTGTCGTGTTGTTTCCGAGGCCAGATTCGGAAACTGCTCGGTGGTTGTTCATGAGCCTTAGCTGCCATGAGACGTGGGCCAGGATACCGCGCGCTGGCTGGGCGTTATTCATCTGTCTTGCCGAGGGGACCTGACTCCGGAATCCGGGCGCTGGCAAAGATAAGGCGACGTGGTGACGGAAAATAAGCAGACAAAGGGCTCTGAACTTCCATGGGGACGCCCTGAACCATGACATGAGAACAAAACGTACAGGTTGAAAGAATGCGGGGCCAGCGTCAGCTACTCGCTGGTGCACCGCAAAGCAGGAGACAACCAGTTTAGCGCTTAGCGCCCATAAGTTGAAAGGTGGGCGCTTATGCGCGTCGCGTCAAGTTCGGGAACAAGGAACTTGAACTTAAAACTCATGGACAGCGTTCAGCTTTCAACATGAATATGGGTCCGCATCCAACGAGTACGTCGCGCTCTAACAGAGCCTTCTTGCCTTATTTCGTGCCAGGCGATCCTGTTGTCTGCTAAATCTTATTGTCAGTGGCTCTATAGTAACTCCTTGGCAACCCCGCACCTTGCCAACAATTGGCAAGCTCCTCGTCGATCACAGGCCCGTTTACGGTGAACAGCGTGTCGGCCTTGCGGTAATTAGTACCTGATGGCTGTATACGTACAAATCTGCCAGCCTTGTTCTTAATCTTGTGGTGCGTGGAGCAAGAGCTTTCCAGCGTCGTGGCTGAGTCGTGCACACAACACTCATATGGCAAATAGGTACCCTGTGTCCATTCTCTTCAGATCGTCTCCGCGGAAGAGAATAAGGCCACCACAGCCGCTCCTTCGTTCCGGGAATAGCTGCTAGTAAAGCGCATGACTTCGCTTGATCCAGATCCACACAAAGCGTTGTTGTTTCCTTGGACGTAGAACTGGACAGACCCTCCATCGATCAAGCCTTCTGGCTTTCCTAATACAACTCCTTGATACTACGTATCCGCAAAAATTGTGCAGTGCGGATTTCTCCTTTTGGGACGCTTTGTGCTGCAGCCCTCGCTTTGACGCTCTGGATACGCAGTAGTCTCGCTCGTTGTTCAAGAATCATAGCGGTGGGTCTGCAGGTGCTTTGGCAGCATAGCCGCTCAGGCGCAGCGCCTCGGGGCCTATTCTTCATGGTGTATTTATGCATCACTTGCGCCCTGTTCTGTCTGTCAATTTCCTACAACACTCCCCCTCCCCCCTCGACACCCACGTGTGGCCCATGGCTACAAGCAGTTTTTATAGATCCTTCAGCCCGATGATGGGTTCATCTTTACGCATCATGGGCAGATTTACGTCTTTTGCTGCTCCTAGCAGTCACTCTGGAATCCTATGGGAGGGCTTGCGTACGATATGGATATCGGTCTTGTTCGACGTATCCGAAAGGCTGCTCCGATGGTTCTGGGCGAGGTACAAGTTCCGTGAGTGCTCCGATTCTTCTGCTGTACTATTTCTCTTGATGCATGTTGTTTGTCAGCTTTCACGGTGTCTGCCACCTTTGCACAGGGAGACCTTGCTTACGAATGGCTTCTGCTCTTCCTCGTATGTCCATAACTCAATCATCTGTGCTATGCCGAATGACATGTTTGACCCTTTTGTGCAGGCGGACCACTCAGTGTGGCAAGGAAAGAGCCGTGACGTAGATATCTCTGCGCGTAGGGTACAGCACGGAACTGAAACCCGACAACTCACACATCCATACTTCACGCTCAACGGTGTAGTGGACTGCATACCCACATCTGAACAACTGCATACTTTCTTCTGGCGGGGCTATCGCGCAGAGGTCGAATATATCAAACCCGAGGAAGTTCGGTACATCGATACTGATGACAAGGAGCCGTCAAAGATACGACTCGTGTATGTACTCACCGCCTTCATGAATGTTCTATCGTCGACATTGACACGTTTGTGTATAGGCTATACACGCGTCAAATGTCTGTGTTACAGGATTTGATTCGCGAAGCGCGTACGACGCACGCAGCGAAAGTCAGCGAGAGCGTGAATGTGCGTCTCGTGAAAACGGTCAGTGTACATTAAGTACTCCCTTTTCTTACAGCACACTGATGCTTTATTCCTCTGAAAAGAACCGGATGGGCGGACTGGAGTGGACGGCTGCCAAGAGCAAGAAGCCTCGCCCTGTGGAGTCGTTGATACTTGGCGACGGCGCTGCGGAGAATATCCTGGAAGACGTCCGGGCTTTCCTTGATTCTGAATCCTGGTTCATTGGCAAGGGGATCCCATTCCGTCGTGGATATCTCTTGCACGGACCTCCTGGGACCGGGAAAAGTACGTCGCCATAGACTTTTATAACCGAACTCAGATGCTGATGCTCCGAATTTTTGAAGCATCGACCATTTTTACACTCGTGCGTGACGCGCTTTCTGCACGAAATACTGATGGCTGATTAGCATTTCCTGTGTAGGCTGGCGCACTCAAACTGGAGGTTTATATACTTTCCCTATGGGGCCCAAGGTCAGCCCTCAGTGCAACGCAGTCTATTGTTCTGCTCTGACCAATGCTACAGGATGAACGACGTCACTCTGCAGGAGTTGGTTTCGGCGATCCCCAAGTATGCCATCGTTGTCATCGAAGACATCGACTGCATATTTCCCCCCGGTGGGGACCGAGGCGATTTTGGCAGCCTTGATCCTCATGGTCTTCCACTTGAGGAAAATCATATCAGAGAGTCTCGGGTAACGTTATCGGGTTTGCTGAACGTCCTTGATGGGGTCGGGAGTGATGAAGGGCGCGTTTTGTTTGGCACAGTAAGCATCGTCTGATTCCTACTTTGTTGACTGAACGCTTATCTGACGACGAACAAGACAAACCGACTCGAGGCTCTGGATCCCGCGCTCACACGGCCAGGTCGCTTTGACATCAAGGTCGAATACAAGCTGGCTTCTAGCATCCAAGCCAAGGCATTGTTCGAGCGCTTTTTCTCTGGAACACCGGAGTCTCCGATATCGTCAAGCTCGGACGGGGAAGGCACCCCCGGCCCCGATGCCAAGTTCCATCGTGACTATCTCTGCATGGCTGTCGAATTTGCATCTGCCATACCAGATCAGACTTTCTCGATGGCAGAACTACAAGGATACCTGTTGACCTACCATCTGGACCCTCGGCAGGCCGTGCGTGATATCCGTATGTGGATTGAGAAGGAGCTGCTCGAGCGCGACCGTCTAGAGAAGCTTCGCAAGACGCGGAGGCAGACAAACTTCGGTGTCCACTTCCATCCCGCCGACTCACCGAGCCCTGCGTACCTTCGTGTCCATGATGGCGATGCGATGTCGAGTACTGCGTTTTCCTCGACGGGTTCTAATGGGGACCTCGGTCTGTTGGAGCAGTGAGAATCAGACAGTCGTTACTTGGAGACCTCTGATTGCTAGTAGCTATTTCTAATTATGTATGTACTGATAACGTATCGTGACAGTGTCGTATGTACCTCGCATGTGGATGTACATTTGAATCGTCAATGAATAGCCAATAAACAGAAGCGCGAAATAAGTACTGCATTGGACAATGATAGATTTTGGAGGAAATGGGAATGAAGGTGCTATCGAAGTGCCTGGAGTGCCTCCAATGCAGCCTCGTTCGGGTATAGCAGTTGATAATCATTGATCAACGTCACAGCCTCCATGACATGAGTATCCGCTGAGTTACCAGACAAGAGATTACGGGCTAGGTTCAAAACCTCGTCGATAATAAACGTCGGTACCACGTCGACCTGCTTTTCTCCTGTTGGGAGGATGTCACGAAGTAAGGCCACCAAGCACTTTTGTGTACCCAGACAATTTCGATGCTTTTCCCAATCGGCAGTAATCGTGCGAAGTGTGCTGACGTAGATGGGCCGTGCTTCTGGCGGGGCATATCTGCTTGTTCTCACTGCAGTGACGAAAAGCTCGAGCGTGTACACAAGAGCGCCATCGCGCAGGTCCTGGATCCTCGACAACTGGTTCCTGTACAGAGCGTCCGTGTTGTTCATCAACTTTTGTAATTGCGGGACCTGTAGTTCAGGGGCAGATAATTCAACCAGTGTCGCCGGTTGCACCGGGCCAGACCCCCATCCAGAAGCTGACAGCGTCAGGCTCCAGGAGCAGAGCCAGAGTCGCTGTGTCAGAAGTTGGGGAGGCAGCAGCTGAGGCATCAGCCATCTCTGATTGATGTCGTCCAAACCGTCTGGGACCTTGCGTCTGTCAACCGGCCATTCCATCGCAGCACCTGGCAGATGGAGAAGGATGTTGCCGGTCGATTCCATGATGATGTCCACCAATTCCATGATTGAGTGATCCACATCTTCGGCCCAGCCAAGGACATTCCACGAATAATCCAGCGCCGCAAGGTCCTCCTTACCGTCAGCCATGACTTTGGTGAGGAGTTCTTCCATCTTCTCCGGCTCGCTTTCTTCGGCCAATCGTTCGTGAAGACTTTTTGCTGCATACCAGGCCTTCTTGACATATTTGTCGATGATACCTGCCGTCTTAGCGGCGACCTCGTCTGGCGGACGCTGCTCGCCACTGACCTCCGCGAGCCTCCTAACGACGATGTCCGCGACGTCACGTACATTCTGCTGTTGCAGCATCTTGCGAGTTGCCATGACTGCCATACACGTCCACCGAGCTGCAAACGCGCCGTCGAACTCTGCGGGAGGATTCGCCCAAAAATTGATCTTCTCGATCCCGCCAAGGTACACCAGCGCCTGCGCCATGGTCTCCCCATCCGCGAACCATTCCCATTCGCCGTTCATGCCGTTCATGGATAGAACAAGGGATAATGCTGCGTCAATGCATGCGCGAGCGCGCTTACGCCGGGCAAGTTCGGTCAGAATGCCTGAGTCTGTGCACGTCTTGAGAAGACGAGTCATGCGGCCGCTGAGATCATACACAGTGTCGTGATGGGTAAAGGATGTAACATCATCAGAAGGGTAGCCGGGTAGGTCTTCGGAGCTTTTCGTAAGAAGGGTTTGGCTTTGCGCGACGGTTGCCCAGACGTCTTTTCCCCAGTCTGAGCCCGGAATACCTGCGACGAAGGGCTCCAGCTCGCTGTCTTCCGTGAGATTGTCAATGACCCAGCAGATTGCACGCGCATCGCGTTTCTTGCGCTCGTCCGACTCGTCCATGGCAAGTTCGACGCGACCATCGGTCATGTTAGTGCTGACGAGTCGTTTTTCCCCATAAGTGCTTCTGTCGCTGTGTCTGCGCCCGCGAAAGGTCTGCACCAGCCACCAGAACATACCAGACGTCGGCGACTGATATGGTGAATGAGCATAGACAACAGGCGCGATCATGCTCCAGATGTAGAGAGCACCGCAGAAGGCAATCATGAGGATAGTCATGACGGCGACGACGGGATTGATCGTGAACAGGAAATCGGAGAGTCCAATGAAGAAGAGAAAGAGGGAGACGTGGATCAATGCGGGCACGTCGTCGACGACCACGGCCATTCTCCACTCTACAGCTCCTTCATAGAGGTATTGCCTAACACGAGCGCGTTTTTAAGGAGTTGTTGTATCTTTGGAAGACATGCATGTAGTCCCGCACCCACTGCTGGACTATAGTTGCGGCGAGAGCTGCTGCGAGACTGAACACCAAACTCATGAACCGGAAGACGTTGATGCGGACATCTGATGCCTGCGGGGCGAAGGGTGGAGGTGGTTCGGGCATGGATATCGGAATTTGATTGCCATTTGGCCCAAGTTGTTGAGATATCTGCTCGAGCAAGGCGACCGACTGGTTCAACGAGTACGCAGCTTGTTCCATTGGATTCGGCTGCAAGTTCTGATAGCTCTCTACAAGGAAGGCTGTCAAACTTGCGGAGTACAGACCAGCCTAGCATAGCCAGACATTGTCAGTCGACAGGATGTGTTGAACTAGTAAAAGCATGACCTACGAAGATGATGATGCCCTCCATGTCATCCTTCCATGTCTCTATCAGAGCCCGGTCATGACTCTCGGCTTCTTGCACATAAACCGACCAGAGATTACCGGCTCTCTCGTCGTAGTCTTTTGCTTTATTAACGTGAGATTCCTCGTGGTTTGCGTCCCCGGCAGGACTGCCAGTTGTGCCATGGTTTACACCACTTGCAGACGACAGCAGCTTCTCTTTAGACTTCTCGTCGGCCACTAATGTGTTGGGTGCTTCAGCAGATGATAGTATAGCGCCAGCAAAGCAATACGCACCGGAACTGACATGCTCCTGTTTCTCAAGGTCGGGAATGCCTTGCATGAGTGGCGCCGTGTGTATGGCAGGGTCGAGCAGAATGTAACGCACTTGTTCCCTTGGCTAGACTATCCTTCTCTACCAACACTTGCACCCCGGTGCTTTTAGGGTATAGCTTGCTCAAGAGCTGGAACATGATTCCGATCAGGTCTCCACGAACCCTACGGTCCAGAAAATGATTAGAACACCTACACGAGGACTTGCAAAAATACCCAGCTCCACGTCTGAAGTAACCGTCCAAGGACAGCCTGGGTCTGAACGACTGGCGTTGATACTGACCGGCATATTGAAGATAGCGAATACAAACAATGAAGCGCCTGAGATGTTCACTTTGTCACGTCGTCGTTAGAGTTGTTGATGGCTTGTTGATGGCCCGTCTATCATGAACGCGTCTATCATGGGCGCTTATCCTTGTACACATGCCACGTTCAATGATCCGTCAATACATCAAGCACCGGGCACAGACCAAGTATTTTATTTCTGCAGCTCGTGAGTTCTACTCTGCACAGCCGACGAAGGCGTTAAACACGCCAGGATTTTCAAACATAACTCAATTCATACACGGGTGGCGCAATGACCCCAATCCTCATCTTTAAATCCTACCAAGCCCTCATTACCTCCAAATTGGACTTTGAGCAAGGGGCCCGCAAGACAAAAGAAGTGAACCTCGAAAAACTGAATTAAAGACCTCGTAGGGAAAGATCAAGCTATCCTCACACCAGTCATTTAATAATCCTCGCAGATCGAATTGTCGAACGGGGGCGATTTTGGACCCTATGCTTGATAGCGCACTGTCAATAGAGAAAAAAAAAGAGGAGCGACACAGAGAAGCTGATAGGAAGAAGGGGGTATTTATGTGGTCCTGGATTGGCGGTCGTGTTGGAAGTCAGTAAGGTTCGTCTGGCGAGTTGTCGAACAATCTGCGATGAACAGACGCGTCACGCGTCAGCATCACGTGCGATTGGAAAATGATCACATGTATGACCTCCTCGGAGTCCTTGTCCAAGCCTTGTCCACAGCATCCCGCCATGGATCTGGGGGAGAAACAAAGGGGAGCATGGGCTTGATAAAAACGATGCACAGATGGTGACGACAAAGCAGTGCAGTGAGAAAACGGAATGGATCCCATGGATGATGATTTCGTCGGAAACAGACTAGCACATGGGTCAGCTGCGGGTAAACGACGAGGACGCACCTCGAACAAGCTCGATGTCAGGACGAAGTCGGTTTGAATGCACAGAGTAGGGAATCGTCCTATCACGTTCTTTTCTAGCAAATTGTTCCATAGTTTAAGCGGAAGACTTCTCTGCCTCCTTGACATCGACGTTATACGACAGCTCTTTCTCGTCTGGCTTATCGACCTCTTCACTGACCGAGTCTCCTGCGTCTTCGTCGTCTAAAATAGCACGATCGAGCATGGTTTCCTGTGCAGGGAATAGCTTAGACAGGATGTAGTAGACGGCAGATGCGAGAGAAAACTGTAGGCAAGCATGTTCAGTTAGATGTTCCCATAGGAGATAAATGTAAACGCACTCCGAGGATATAAGCAATGTCGAAGAGGTAAACGGCACCGCCAACCTTGATGTTGGAGTTGATACTGTTGATCAGGCCTGGAAGATTGGGTGGAACAGATACGATGAGCGCTGCCAGGGCACGCCAATTCTACGGATAAGATGAGATTAGAGGTTGAATAAGACAGGCAGCATCCAAGAAAGTACGTACTACGCCATAGGTATAATAATATCGACCGTGCGGACGATACATGGAAGGTACGTCGACGTGCGTGTGATGCAGCAGCCAATACTGGATGATATAAAGGAAGAAGGTCAGATGAATGATAGCAGGGCTGAACAAGGTTCTTACATCGGTCACCATGATTCCTGCAATGGGTCCTAAAAAGACGGTATACCCGTTCATGAAGGACAAGAAACCCGTTGCGCTATTCGAAGATTCAGGAAGGGCGCGATTCAACAACGGCGGCGAGCATTTGCGTACCTCGCGAGGATCTCCCAGGGACAGAGAGCCCATCCGCCCAAGAATGCGCATATCACTTGACCACGCCTGATATTGATATACTTCGGACACAACGCCGCCATGTCATTTCCCGCACTCAGAGAGTTCCTGATGCAGTACACGGTTGAGCTGCATCCTTGCTCCATCAAGAGTGCTGGCACTCACGCTGAGATATTCGTGCCTATCGTGGTAAGCAGCCATGCGGACGACGCGAAGAACGCAGCTGCGCGGTTGTCCCACTTGTCGATGAGCCGCAGAGGGTCCCAGAGCACCTCGCCATATAGTGTTATGCCCGCGCTCGTTACCGCGATTCCAATGAAGCTGCAGAGTGTAAATGCGATCGGGATAATGGCCATCTGGACGTATTGACTGGGGGATGTCAGGATATTGACTAGCCAAAACCGGTTATTAGCGACTCACGCCCTCTCATTTTTTGCGTATCTCTGGAGCCTGTTGAGTTAACACAGCTACGAATACGACAGCTTAGAGACGTACAGTGAAGTCGGGGATATTTACGGCCAATGTCGAGTAGATTCCGAGCGCGCTGTTCAGCGCGCTCAGCCATGCCCACGATAACTGGCTCCCGTGCAGAGTCGAATGGGCGACCATTAGGCTTTGCGATGCTGGTACACGGACAAACGACCAGATGAGCATCGCTAACCAGGTTGGAGGCACTATCATGGCCTTCGCTACGAAAAGATAGCGGATACGTTGGGGTGATACAAGCATGAATGGGAACTGTATCAACCAGTACAGGAAGTAGCACATGATGCCTGAAGAGAACATTAGGGTCGTTCATAGTATGCTGCTTCGACAAGCTCACCGGACGTCGTGATATTTGCATTAGCTGGGAGATGGTTTGGTAGATGTGCCAGTGAGGGCCATATGGCTTTCAGCATCTGAGAATGCATCGTAACATGTCAAAAGGTATAAGAACAATCAATTTACCTGGTAGATGCATTCGGAACCGGTGAATGTTTGGATCCCAAACCAGAACATGGACAGGACCACGCGGCTGATCACACTGAAGTAGCTCAGGTAGAAACCGAAGGAAGACCGATTGACCACGGGGAAGGGGACATGAAGACGGGCACCAATTGTTCCGTTCAAGACCATAATCACTGCGATAATGACATGCCCCACAGCGATAGCTGGTAGTGCCTGACGCCTGATAGCGATATCAAGGCCAAACCGGAATGAAAATGAACCGAAACATACCAGGACAGGCCAATGGCCAGCATAGACGATGCAAGTTCCCAGACTGCTGCATTGGTCGCGTCAGAAATCCAATACGCGACATAATTCCAGGTCGACCACGTCCGCAGATGAGGCGGAACGGGGTCCATGTCCCTGTTGCTCCATGTGCTGCTTGATGCGAACGTCGAAGGCTCTGGCTCTAACTTCCAGAACGACGGACGAAGGAAGGCAATTGAAGGGACCAGGGACCCGCGTTTGGCCATGATGGAAGAGGGAATCGACGAGCAATCCAACGCACTCTTCGCATTCGGGCTTCTTTATAAACTAGACGCTGGTTATGGCACGGACTCCGAAGCATGATAACCCTCGATCCAGGGCCTTTCTGGAGCACGGGCATTGGGCAGGGGTGATAAGCAAGTCGACTGATAAGACTATCACGTGTGGATATTGTCCCAATGTCATGTACTGCGAAGGTATGAAGATGCGTTTACTAAGTTAGTATGCGCGATTCCTGTGGACAGCGGGCAAATACCGAAGATAGCTGGCTCGATGGTACGCATGTCCTGGATAAAGCTAAGTCTTGCGCAGTATCAGCAAGAACCCCATCACATGGATAATATTCTTCGTTAACTCACTTCCACCTCCCGAAAATACTATTCCAAACCTCTCTCAATGCCAATTCAGGACCATACTCACCAAGAGACACGCTGGTTTTACAGGGAGACGTTACTGGGATCTTGTGGACGGAAGCAATCTGGTCCGTGGTGGGTCGTGCTTGTCGGTCATTTGACGAGCATGATCACGGTTATTTTCAGTTTAAAAGGGAGTGTCTATGTTTCTATTCGGAATCTGAAGTGTTCGACAGAAGCAGAGTTGGTAGTAATCAGTAAAAGGGTTAAAGGCAGCAGTTCGACGAAATCATAATGTCGACGAAGAGAGCCGGGTTGTCGGCGCGGTCATCCGGACGCAGCTCCTCGCCGAAACAAGCGATTTCTGGTTACACATCCCAGCCTTTTCCTTCATCCACGCCTTCTCCTCCTGTCCCTCGCCGTCCGTAATATCCTGTCCCTGGGTTGTGTACAACAATCTCTCCTCATATACCCCACGTTCGGCTGAGCGGCCATGTCAGATCCCTTTGATGTCATTCCTTTCGAGGTCAGTCTTTACGTTTGCTCCGTAAGTGCATCATCACAGCTAAATTTCTGGTAGGATATCAAGGGCGATTGGAAGAAACTGGGATCTGGATCGTTTGGAAACGTATACAAAGGTTCGTCATACACAAATGACTGGAAGTTGTCAACTAACGTTTCAGCAGGGTCCTACCTTGGTATCGACATCGCAATCAAGGAGGTTTTACCTTCCTCGGAATACGATGTTTCCAAATACTTTGAACGTGAATGGAGGCTGTTGAAGTGAGCGATCAATTATGCTATTGACCCCTGGCCCTCATTAGTCATCAGAGAGTCGCGCCATCCCAATGTTGTTCTCTACCTCGGTCTCTCTCGCGCTCCTGAGCCCGATGGGCGGATATTCATCATTTCCGAGTTCATTGAGAATGGTATGATGACCATGAATACTGAACTACAAGCAATTAAACAACGGGTTCTAGGCAATCTGCGGACGTATATCTATGACAAGGAGAAACCTTTTCCGTGGCGCTTGCGGTTATCCTTTGCGACTGACATAGCACGCGCCCTAGCCTATCTCCACGCCCGCAAGTGCATCCACCGCGATCTCAAAGGGGAGAACTTGCTTGTCACCGCCAATGGGCGGTTAAAGATCACAGATTTCGGCTTCGCGCGCATCGCAGCACGCAACGCAGAGGAGATACGCCGACTGACCTTCTGCGGCACGGACGCCTACATGTCGCCCGAAATCCTCCTCGGAAACGAGTTCGATCTCCCCACCGACATTTTCTCGCTCGGCGTGATCTTCGCCGAGATCGCAGCGCGTCATCTCGCGGATGACCGCCACTTCAAGCGCGCCGCACCCACCTTTGGCATCGATCCCGATGAGGTGCGCGAGCTGGCGAGCCCGGGGTGCCCGCCCGCGTTCATCCAGCTTACGATCGACTGCCTCGCTGAAGACCCGCCCGCGCGACCCACCACGCGCGAGATTCTGGAGCGCCTGCGCACGATTGAGGCTGAAGTGCTGGCCCGCGAGGGTGAGGCGGGCGATCTGCATACTGGCAGCG